>JAOUZG010003205.1:724742-769041 GCA_026289955.1 Argiope argentata
CACACACACACACACACACACACACACACACACACACACACACACACACGAGAGTGTGAAGTAATAGGAATTGAAAAAAATTGAAGATCTAAATGACTAATTAGGTGGTTGAGAAATGATGTATCATTAGCATTTGTTTTCGACAGAGATCAGAACGATGTAGGCGTTTGCACAAAAGTAAGCCTTAAAAAAAAGTCCAAAATACTCCACAGGTTGACTGTACTTAAAGAAAACTGGTATTTGCTACCAGCTCTGAATAAAATTTCGATGTCGTAGGCAGCAAACAGTCGGTGAAAAATCACACGAAACTTTAAAAAAAGTTGTTTTCTCAAAAAGACACAATATCAATATATACAAAAAAAAAAAACAAAACAAATCCAGTAAAAACGAAAATACAAAGATGTCTGGCAACTTGTATAATGGTTCTCTCTTTAAAAGTGCCCTCGACTATCCTGTCACACGTCGAAAATCTATCGATATTTTATGTTCATTTCCACCACAAGACAGCGGATACATTGTGTTGTATAAGATCTTCCAAGCAACTAATCGCATGCCTCATGTTGATTACAGCCCTCATCCTTCTTTTACTGTCAAAGGTGCAGGAGAAAGTTTACATAACGCGCCATTGATCTGTTAGTACCTCAATGATCTCTTGCATGTTGGCATTCCAACAATCACGTAATTGCTGTTTTCATATCTTTCGGCAACGTTGGTCCCAAGTCAAATTGATATAGAATGGCAAATTCAGTGTGTTTACAATTTATATATCAATGACTTAAAATATGAAATCATAAATTAAATGAAAAATAAAGATTAAAATGAAATCCGCTATGCACATTTCAATGTATCAGGTAAGAACATCTTTTCTTGAACGGCCAACCATAAATAAAAGAATCTAAAGTGCAACAAACGTATTATTTTGTACCGAAATTATTCATTATTTATTCTATCTGTCAACGATTAAAATATTATAAAAAAAATCTACAATTAACTGCCTTTAGTGACAAGATTCCATATGTTATGGTCGGAATGAAGATATCACGAATAACTTTGGAAAGAAAATTTGAGAATATACAATGAGCCCTATATTTTATTCAGATATCACATTGGATTTAATACACAGAAAGTGGACTTCATAAAAAAGATTAAAATGAAATCTGCTACGCACATTTCAATGTATCATGCCAGAATATCATTTCTTGAACGGCCAAGCACCACAGTGGTCGTGCAAGTTAAATAGTATTTTTATTCATTTGAATGGTTTCATCGGATGAGTCCTTTTAGTACTGCAAACGATCCAAAATACTTTGTCTCGCATTTATTGTTTAAAAAAGATATATCATTTCCATATTTGTTTCATTTCACATAATCACGTGCTCAAAATGACATTTTTTAATGTTTTATTTAATATAGTCAATGACTTCTTTTTTTAAAAAATTGAGCTTTTGTAAATGCAATGGTAACGCGTTATTAAAAGCTGATTTTTTGAGATGCCAGTGCAGATAATGAAATTCGAATTTTTCGCCTGCGGTCCCCCCCCCCCCCACACACAGATTTTTATTGACACCTCAAAACTCATTTTCAAACTAACATGTTATGAGATGATAATAATTA
The DNA here is from genome assembly GCA_026289955.1 of Argiope argentata. Classification (NCBI taxonomy): domain Eukaryota; kingdom Metazoa; phylum Arthropoda; class Arachnida; order Araneae; family Araneidae; genus Argiope; species Argiope argentata. The sequence goes on from JAOUZG010003205.1 coordinate 726,357, forward strand.
AAAATAAAACAACTTTACCTTATTTATCCATATCTTAAAATCATTTTTTTAAAAATATTTTCTAACTCTATTTGAAAATTTAAAAAATTGCTAGTTTAATGGTACTAATTCTATGTCCATACAATTTTTTTTCTCCGGTTTATTAATTTTTTAAAATTTAATTTGGCACACAACCCATAACAATATTTTCATTCCTTAGCTAAAATTCAAACTACTTCCTTGTTCCAATCAATCATGTTCTTTTGCCAATTTTACAGTTAAGATTTAAAACCAGCAGGAAACACCAAAATTTTCTCGCATGCACTCCAGTAAACTTGCCAGACCAAGGAACGTCTTACACACCGTTGGCGTCCAATAGTTACGAAATATTATCCGTTCGGAGTGAATTAAACACTTTTACTGAATCTATCCTGCCATCCTGGGGCGAATTATTAGGTAGATAATCTCTAGCATGCGTTAATAATTTCTAAACCGACTGAAACAAAAATCTGCACAGTCTTTTTTAGATCAAAATTCAACCATATCCAAGATTCTTCATGTGGCTTTAGTGCATATTAAATGCAAAATTGAGGGATAAACATTTTCACATTGGTGTGGCGAGAAAATTTAGAAAAGGGGTGTGGACTCGAGTGTTTCAGTCGTCAACAAGTCACATTTCAAATTGATGAGGTTCGTTTCAAAGCAACTCTCATGTTGCTTAAAATTTCGAAACTGTTGTCCACAATTAACGCTTCGATAAAGAATCCTTCATCAAATGACGATCTTCTGAGAAAAAAAGTTGGCTGTTTTGAATACTACCAAATGCCAAGATGGCATCAAAGCTTCTTACAAACGATACTCTTTTAGTATTAATCAGGAAAGTTGGAATAATAAATTAAGCCTCGCATGTAAAATGCAGGGTGTAGCAGAAGTCTCACCTAATCGAGCCTCTGCCATCAAGGCTATCATAAATTTTCTAGATCATTTTTTAAAGAGAAAAAAAATCAATAACTGATTATTACTGATACTTTCACTCACTCGCCTATTCGGTATATTTACATATTAAAACACCTATTTGTGTTTCATAATACACAGAAGAAAACTTGTTATAGATTTTGGTCTTTTCCAATTTTGTCCGAAATTTCATATATTTATACAATGGGTGTGGTAAAACTTAAAAATTACATTTTATTTGTCTAAATTAGTACGAATTACTTTCATTCAAAGGTCCACGAATATAGTGTTTCGAAAATGCTCATACAAGAACGATGCGGACTTTATTGTCTAGGAAAACGCGTATTAAATATTCGCAACACAAGTCACAAATTCACAGAGAATTAACTCTATCAAATCCACTAATTTTGGATTAAACAAAATGCAATGAGGTTTGACTACTCGCTAAAATGCGAAGTGGAAGTTAAGAAAAAGATGTGTTCTTATAGAATGCTGGAAAGTTCCACACTTGTCTGGAAAGAGTGAAGCAAAGCTATAGAGCACACGTCAACGAGAGAAAAGACGCTCTCTCAAGCTAAGCCAACCAATGTAGCTGGTCGTCTGAACTGATCTGATCTCTCCTCATTAAGCCGCACCTTTTAAATAGCGCCCACTAAAGTAGGCGGGACAACCACGGAAAGTGATCACTCTTTCCAGACAAGTGTGAAACTTTCCAGCAATCTCTAAGAACAAATTTTTATTTCTTAACTTCCACTTCGCATTTTAGCGAGTAGTCAAATCTCATTGCATCGCCAACACCCCTACGTCGCCAAATTAGTCAAGCATGGCGATCTTCTGTCGTAAATCTTCTGAGAACGGTATTTTCTCGCTGACGCGCGATTCCATCACAATTAATTTTATAAAATTAAAACATTTACAATACTTACACAAAAATTCATAAATATTTACATCTAATTTACACAAAATTCATAACAATATAGAAAAGAAGACGATAAATCTTTTAACGGAGTGGTTCCACAATTTGATACACATAAATATATATGGTACGTCTATATATTTAATTTTGTACCTCTAACTCAATGGTTTTTTGCATTATCAGATTAGCATGGTCACAGACGTCCAGATATGTTTCTCATAAACGGATTTTATAAAAAAATTGTAAATAAGGTCAAAAGTTCACATACCCAATTTTATGTCCGTAAATCAAAGCGTTACAGAATTATTGCGTTTACTAATAGACATTTTTTTCAAAAATGTCGCTTTTGATTCGTGAAGTCTGGAACATGGAAATTGTCAAAAACTAGCCATACATAAGATAAAAATTTCACGGTTACGAGATTCCTTTCCTTCTTTACGAAAGTTCGCAGACGATAATTAATTTCGTTACTGCTTGAGGAAAGGAGAACAAAAGCAAACGAAATAATAAAATTAAAGTTCTCAAAATATTGCAGAAATTGAAGAAAAAAAATAGTATTTCAGATAAAAATAATTTTTATAGCACGAAATCAGCTGAAGAAAACAACATTGACAGCAAAAATATTAATTAGCAAACACTACAGGAATGTTTGCAAATCACGAGATTAAAACAAAACAAACACGAAATGAAGACTAAAATATAAGAAACTCGAAGAACAATTAAAGTTTTTTTTTATTTATTTAACTTTCAATTTGTTCTATTAAATGATTAGTTAATTATAATTTCCCAATCGAAACCAAATTCAAAATGGAAAAGATTTCAGACTTAAAAATGTATCTACTGTCTTCTTTCTAACAGCGAACTAACATAGATAGAATTTCGTTCAACATGCCAACTATTCCGAAAATTTTCTACAAAGAATTCATTTAAGAAAATGCTTGTTTTTTTACAAGAAAGTTCAACTAATTACATTCAGAAATACTTTCTAAACGGGAGATATTTTTTTAAGCAATTCAACAAGAGTTAAAAAAGCTTTTTTTTTTTTCAAATACAAAAAATCCAAACATACGGAAAAGTAAGAACTAAAGGAAAAAGAAATAAAAATTGAAATCTGCTATCGCACATTTTAAAGTATCATGTAAAAACACTTTTTTAAGTCAAGTGGTACCAATATGAAAGAAATATATCAATTTCCACATGCCTTATATTTCGCAATTCACATTTAGAGAAGCGATGGTCATCTTTAAAAAAATCAATCAAGTTCCTTTTTTTTTTTTGAAAAAACCAGTTTAAATTGGTTTTAAACAATCATGTAATTATAAGTTTACGCATGTATTTAAAAAATGTGATGTCCCCCCCCACCCATTTCAATGTTGCTCGAGTTCCAAAACTTTTCTTGCCGACAAGGAAAACTAAAAATTCATATAGATTTCCATACTACTCCTCGCTGTTTCGCATTCATTCCCATTTTCTTCCTGTGCTTCTTCAGACGATAACGTCTTACGACCCTGTCCTTTATAGGCCAGACGGGAGAAACGGGGACAAACATTTGCACCAAGTTGGAACTTTTCTTGCCGAATAAGCCAACCTTCTTTAACATTTTTCAATAACCCTAAAAGCGAAAAATTGAAGCCTCAAACGCAATAAGTAGCCAATTTTCTGCCCGTGCATTTTGTGGCTTAAAAAACCACAAACCAAAACATGTTCTCTAGTGGTTGAAAATATTAATACGGAGCTTCTCTCGTTGATCTAACTAGTTTCATTCTTCCATAATAATAATGCAATTGATTAAGAAAGTCATTTTGGCTTAAACACAAATCTATTTTAAAATCAACCTAAAAACCATGCGACATGATATTGTTTTGGGAGAGATGTTTTCTGGATTCAACAAAATTCCGTAAGCGAAACATAAAAATTTTATTATCTGCACGAGCATCTCAAAAAATCAGCTTTTAATTACGCATTGCCATTACATTTACAAAAGCACTGAAAAAAATAAGTTAATAATTATAGCAAATAAAACCTAGAAAAATGTCGTTTTGAGCATGTGATTATATGAAATGAATGTGATATTTCTTTGAAAAATAAATGCGAGACAAAGTTATTTTTGATCGTTTGCAATACTAAAGTGACTCATTCAAATGAAACCATTGAAATGAATAAAAATATAATTTAATTCGCATGAGCACGTGGTGTTCGGCCGTTCAAGAAATGATGTTCAGACATGATGCATCGAAACATGCATAGCTGATTTCATTTTAATCTTTATTTATATATATGTTACCGTTAAAGTATTAGGTACGCTATTTTATAGAATAACTAGTTATTCCATGAAATAACTGATCGTGTCCTTTAAAGTGTTCATGGTTTAACTAGTTATTTCATAGAATAACGATCTGCTGCCCATTAAAGTGTAAAATAATCTGTATCATATCTATACCATATACCTCAAAGTTTAGGTACTGGTCAGGGATTTAAAAAATGTTCGTGTAGAACCCAGTGAGTCAACAAAAAGTATTTTTGTTTTAGAAATAATGTTCTTTGTGCATCCAAGTGCCATTTCAGTAATCCTTGTTGTAACAAATGATTTTATGGCACGTTGCCATAAATACCATTTATACGCTGCATAAATTAGATAAATTGCTTCTTTTTCATTTTAATTGCCTATCATTAGTTTATTTATAGAATACCTAGTTATTTCATTTTAGATAAATTGTGTATTTTACACTTTAACTGTCTCTTATTGGTTAATTTATAGAATACCTAGTTGTAGTGTCAAATCAATAACATATTACGCACTTTAACGGACACGATCAGTTATTTCATGGAATAACTAGGTATTCTATAAAATAACTGCATTATATACTTTAACGGTAACATATATAATATATCGTTTAAAAGAAACGATACACGAAAATGATAAGAGGCCGACGCCGGCTGTACTAAAAAGTGCAATCAGAGTTGCACCTCACTATCTGAAATCTCAGACAGAAGCCAACACACAGAGAAAAAAAAAAAGGTGACTCTTTATTTTTGGTTTTAAAACCACAGCAGGATGGGTGCGTTTAGACAAACAAAATCAATAAAAGCTAAAATATCAGAGACACACATATTTACAGCAGTGCCAATATCGGTTGCTCGCGGCTATCATTCGGTACCCGGATGTTTATTCTAAAACACGAAATTAAAATTCTACAAATGAGATAAGGGTACGCAGAAAAATCGTTAAAATGTCATCAGCGAGCATCCCATCGTTAATTATGCGCGACTTGATTTATAAACAAAATAATAACGATTCTAGAAATTTATAGGGTTGCATACATCATACAAGGCGCCAGTCTATTTATTAACCAATAGCAATTTTCTAAACTTTTAAAAAAAGGCTTATATTTCCATATAGACAGCAGCAGGTGAGGTCTCCAAGAAACTGTCTCTCATAATCTTTAATAAATGTGAGTGATTGGCTGCTTGTCGCTGACGCACAATAATCATGAAAGATATTTGGCGTTCCGTATTGCTGCAATAAATGCGGTGATGTGGTTGATACACGAGCACCGAAAATCCAAAGAAAAAATGTTTCTTTGGGGGGGAGGGGGGGTTGTCATGTTAGAACATGTTTTGGGGATGAGGTTTTGACGTCAACAAAAAATCTGTAGGCGAAAAATAAATGTTTTTATCTGTGGGAGCATCTCAAAAAGTCAACTTTTAATAATATGATGCATCGCATTTACAAAACCTCTGATTACAAAAAATAAGTTAATGACTACAGCAAATAAAGTCTAGAAAAATGTCATTTTGAACACGGCTTTATATAAAATGAAATAAATAGGAAATGTGATATTTTTTTAAACAATCAATTCGAGTCAAAGTTTTTTTAGATCGTTTGCAATGCTAAAGTGACTCATTCGATGAAAATGAATAAAAATATAATTTAACTTGCACGAGCACGTGGTGCCTTGGCCGTTCAAGAAATGATGTTCTGACATGATACATTGAAAAATGCATGGCTGATTTCATTTTGACCTTTTTTTCCCCCGATTTATACAAAATTAGCAGTACCCCCGCACGACGTTGCCCGTAGCAAAGCATCCAAGAAAAAAATTAGCTTAAAAAAAATTAACTTAAGTCCAGCCTTCACCCGATATGGCATGGTTATATGACGCAACACCAAACATAAAAATATATTTAGAAAGGATCAATTATAGCTACAAAACAATTTTTTATTGTCCACATTCAGAAATATTTACTGTTACAAAGGTAAAAACATGATATGTCCGTAGACAAAACACAGGCGATCATTTCGCTCCTAAGGAAATTCATTCTGTCTCCGCAATTCATTATCAGAGCAATTAAAAAAAAAAAACGTTATTTTGCTCATCAAAGGAGTCTTCTTCCCTAAGTGTGGACGTTATTTCTCTGATATTCGCTAACCGAACGTTTTTTTCCCCCTCTTTCCGGCCAAGGTTGTAATACTTTTTTTGGGGAGGGGGGGAATAATGAGATTTGAATCGCTCTTTAAAATCAGACGTATACAAAGAGATGTATCGCATGTGCATACCACAGCTATTGCTATATGCACATGAGCAGTTTGAGGTTGTCAAGCATGCGCGAATAAGTGCAAAGTTAAAATCGCAATTATTTTATAACACTTTTTTCTTTATTTTGATATAATTTTAATGTACTAAAACCATCTCCAGTAATTGCTCTACAAACTGGTATAAATATCACCAGTATCCGTTACCTATCATGATTATATGAACAATTATTAAAGTAAAAAGAGTCAAAAAAAATTTTGACTTCTTAATTCTTTTTAGGAATAAAGTTTCCTCTTACAGGAAATATAAAATATAATTTTTATCGCCATTTAAAATATTTTTTTTTTTCAAAAGTAGATGAATGCCTATAAAGATTGCGAAATTACCAACTGGTCAGAGATTAGAGAGGACATCTGAACAGCACAGTTAGTTAAATTAGAAGCGTAATATAATTTTCTGGAGTTATAGTTAGTGAAATACTCCTTTTCAATTTTATAATTATAATAACCATTTAAAAGATATAATTTTTTCAAAATAAAGGAATAAAGAATATTTTTAGGAAAGAAATTGATTTAAGAAAAAAAGACATTTACTTATTGAATGAAACTTATTTGTTTATTGTTTTTTAATTAACAAATTAAGACATTTCGACGAATGAAGACACGAAAATGAAATATCTGGGTTTTCACATAAAAAAACTTCAACCTTCATTTCAAATTTAACTGTTGCACATAACTATCACAAAATAATATGTAACGTAGTTAATTTCATAGCTAAAACCACATTATGTGGTCAAAGTGTTTACTAATATTTTTTCGTGGTTTCGAGTTTATTTAGAGATAACAGCTTTTAAGAGAAGTGCTGAAACAACATAAGTGGTTGTTTGAATATTGATTAATTCAGAAGTAACTTCTCACATTTTTAGAAAGTATTACATTGAATCAAAAATGTGATTATTAAAAAAATCATTACATTTTTTATAGCTTTAGTGATCCTAAATGTACTTACCTTTAACCGCGTATAAATCGCAGGTTGTTGTTTCTTAATGCCTTTTTTTGTAAGCGTAGAATAGATATGTAGTATAAGCACAGTAACAGCAAACAATAATAAATAAATAATAAAAGATCAAAATGAAATCTGCCATGCATATTTCAATGTATCATGTCAGAACATCATTTCTTGAACGACCAAGCACCACGTGCTCGTGCGAGTTAAATTATATTTTAATTCATCTAAAATTGTTTCACTGAATGAGTTACTTTAGTATTGCAAACGATTCAAAAATTTTTTTGTCTCGCATCGATTGTTTAAAGAAATATCACATTTCCTATTTATTTCATTTCATGTAATCACGTGCTCAAAATAACGTTTTTTTAGGCTTTATCTGCTGTAGTCATTAACTTTTTTTTTAATTAGAGCTTTTATAAATGGGATGGCATCACGTTATTAAAAGCAGATTTTTTTGAGAGGCTCGTGCAAATAATCAATTTTTTTATTTTTCGTCAACGGATTTTTCGTTGATGCCAAAAACCTCATCCCCAAAACAATATGTTTTGACATAATAAAAAAAAATAATCGAACACCAGATGTTAACGAAACGAGTTCGAAAAACATTTTTTCGAAAATATTTGTCCGTCTGTCTATAAGTGGCAAAGATACCTTAAAATTGCTTTGAGCTAGACGGTTGAAAATTTGTATACGGTGTTCACAACAAATTTCGAGATTAGTATCAAATTTTGCGTCAAATTCGTTCGGAAAAAGTTCGTGTGCTCGACAATAAATCAATACGATAATTACATAATGAAGAGAGATAGGTAAATAAAATTCGGTCCCATATTTAACATCGACAGAATAGACACCTGTCTGTCTATCGGTCTGTACTTTTAGAAACAAGTGAACGGGATACTTCAAAAGCATATAGTTATAGTTGTTACTAATGGCACTTACCATGAACAAACGTGCCGACGGCCGTTAATGATTTTAAGCTGAATGAGCGTCTCTTGTTTTTGAAGTAGCGCCAACTAGGGCCCAAGAGTACGACTTAGCTACAAACTCATCACATTTGCTTGCACGGCCCCTTTTTACAGCTGGGCACATTCACACACCTCACAGGTAGTACATAGATGAGCAACCATGCTCGAAACCGGGACGCCCAGACCACGAGGAAGACGCGCTACCTCTGTGCCAGAACGCCGACTTTCGAAAACATAATGCCTTAAATATATCAAATTTGGTATGGGATTTAGAGATTAGAAGTAGAAGTTTTGTGCCAAATTTTTATTCCAATCGATTGAGAAAAACATGTCTCTAACAGAAATTCGATTTTCGGATGTTATTAATCGCATACCAGGGATTCATCGCCAAAATATTAGCCAAGGATGGCACGACTAGATTCGGTTAAAATGCTAAATTAACGCCAAAATTTAATATTTCGTAGCTATTGTATCCAATGCCATGCAAGACGTTCTTTGGCATGACAAATTTATCAGAGTGTAAGCGGGATAGTTTTGGGGAGACACCTCCCGCTTATTTCATTACGTTGTGTTTTGCGTTTTTGCTCTAACTTAGGAGAGAGGCACTGCTCTAACTTAACTAACTTTGCTCTAACTTAGGCAATGAGAAAAAGATTCAGGCGATCACCTGCGATATAAACAAAAGGGGTTAACTTTGTAGTATAGTGAGGATAATCGAGTGTGTTTTTTGTATCTACACATTCGTATAGAGAGAGGCCGGTGAATGTTAATTCTAATCTCAGGTGGAGAAACGCGTATTACCTATATTCATTCGTAAACACTGAGTTATGGTCAACTAGCAGCAGTTTCTTTTTAAATTTATATTCAGAACAATATATTTCTGTACTTACGTATAAGATCGTCGACGCCAAAGGTTTAGTAACTTATTGGCGACGGATTCAAATTTGGCGATAAACTGTCGACGCCAGCAAAATGGCGGACGGCATTAAGGTTTGAACATTTTTTAAAATACTGTTACGTTTTTTTAGCGTAGCGGGTTCGGATTGAATGGACTTTATTTGAGGACAGCACAAACAAATTTATTTACAGCTATTTACAGGATGACTCGATAAAGTAAAAATTCAGATAAACACAATCCAGCAGTCAACAGTCAATTACAGCGTAAATGCAAGTCTTATGCACAATAAATACAGTCTGCAAAACAACTATCGTATAGCACAGCAAACAGTAAACACAGCGAGCTCAATAACACAACGTTAACAGCAAACGCAAACGCAGCTCACTAATCCGCTAGTCCAGCGAAACGTTTCTCTTCCGAGAGAGAGAGAAACTGCCGAATGCGGTAGCCCGTCCCTTATATAGCCGGACGAAAGAGCCACGAAGCTTTGGAAATCACCGAGAGAGATTCAGCGGCTGCCAGACTATTCCTTTCGCTAACTCAACCCAGCTGGCGCTAAGTTCTTTGGCGCCGTCGCCAATCGCTCTCCCCTCCGTGTTTTCAGTGGCGTTCGCTCGCTTGTAACAATACTGGCGGTTTTTTGCTGTTATTGGCGGTTTAGCAACTCATTGGCGATGCCTTCAAATTTGGCGATAAAGATCGACGGTCTAATACGTAAGTACCTAAATTTCAAGGGATTTGATACAAAGGATAACAGCTTAACAGCCAACGCTTGACTAAGGCAGGGGCAGTTGCCCAGGGCCCCAAAATCGAATTGAAATTTTATTTTACATTTCTTTTTTTTTTTAATGAATGTTCTTCATTTCGAAAGTAGTGAAGAAAAGGGAGCCCAAAAGAAGCTTTAGCTCCGGGCCCCAACTAGCTAAATCGGGCTCTGGTAAAAGCTATATTTTATTTATTGATGCACCTACCGGCTCAACGTATTCAAATGGCCCAAGCAAGTCAGCGAGGAAGATTAATATAATTTTTTTTTTAAATTTAAGACAATTTGAACTTGTAGCATGAAAAATCGAAGCATGATAAAGTTGTAAACGCCATTCCATCTGTTTTTATCTTATTCTTTAAATTTCTTTTCTCTTCAATGCTTTCTATTAGCTCCCACTCTCCCTATATTATGTATCTTGTTATAATTTTCTATCGTAAATAAAATAATTTTTATTCACCTACTCAAGTTCAGTTAATTCTTTTTACACTTGTAGTGGATGACATTCGATGTTAATGAATAATTATTTGAAAAAAAAATGTATTACTTTTTTACTAATTAAGGATTAACTTTCTCGCTAAAAATCTTTGTTTCCCCATCGCCAAATAAATAAGAATTCAGTTTGTCTTTTTTCCCAGTTTAGGCTTAACCTGTTTTCGGCCGATAATTTCAAACGGTTCCGTTTATTTTTTTTAATGTCTGATGCATTTAAAATTAAACATTGCTAAATTAATTTTTGGATTCATTTTGAAGTACTTTCGAATTAAAATGATACAGAAGAAAGAAAATTAAAAATTTCTATTATCTGTATTGCGTTAGCCCAACTGGCGAAGAAAATTCACGGATTTGCGTAGCCTGAATTGATGCTGAAAATTCAACATTATCTCTGAAAAACCATAACCCTAATTCGCACCTACCCTTCACACAGAGTCTGTAATTTGATGTGAAATTTTCTGGAAATTTCACAACACTCACTGATAACGGCTCTTCGTTTTTCGAAACAAACATAAGGGTAGTTAATTAATCTACTGAGGACCAGACTTGGTTAAATGAAAATTGGTAGTAAATCTACATTAAAAAAACAATACTGCTAGGCGTTCCACCAGTATCACAAACTGAATAATAATAATAATAATAATAATAAATAATAGTAGTAGTAGTAGTCAAACAAACATAGACTAGATCAAGTAAAAAAAGATTAAAATGAAATTTGCTATGCATATTTCAATGTATCATGTCGGAACATAACAGTCGGAACGTATCATGTCGGAGCATAACAGCCAGTCGGAACATTTCTTGAACAGCCAAACACCACGTGTTCATGCAAGTTAAATTATGTTTTTATTCATTTTCATTGTTTAATTGATAGGTCACATCAGTATTTCAAAAGATTAAAAAAAAAACCTCAGTCCCACATTTATGGTTTAAAAAAATATCACATTTCCTATTTATTTCATTTCAAACCTGGTCAGGACATCATTTCTTGAACGGCCAAAGTACCACGTGCTCGTGCAAGTTAAAATATATTTTTATTCGTTTTAATTGCTTCTTCGAATGAGTCACTTTAGTATTGCAAACGACCCAAAAAACTTTGTATCGCATTGATTGTTTTAAAACAAATCACATTTCCTATTTATTTCATTTCGTATAATCGCGTGCACAAAATGACATTTTTCTAGGTTTTATTTGCTGTAGTCATTAACTTATTTTTTAAATCAGAGCTTTCGTAAATACAATGGCAACGCTTTATTAAAAGCTCATTTTTTTAGATGCTCGTGCAGATAATAAAATTTCAATTTTTCGCATACGGATTTTTCTTGACAAACTCCATACACAAAATAATATTTTCTGACATGATAATAATGCCATAATCAGACCATCTTGGGACAGATGAACCATTTGACGAAGAAATAGTCAGAGAAAGAGGACCATTTCCCACAACCATTGCGTAGAATATTTGTAAACAAGACGACAATGAAGGAATCTAGAAGGGATCGAAAGGTCAACGAACATGGCATACCCCAAGGATTGACCCCCCAAAAAAGTTGCTGTGGATAAGGAGAATACAAAAATCTTCTGTAGAGTTATGCAGAAAAGATCCATAGTGTACAAAAGCTTACCGTGTATTAAATCTGAGAAGTATCTCTTACAAGAATGATGTGAAATTCAGAAAGGAGTGAGTCAACGTATGCCGTCCTCGTCATTAACAGCTAAAAAAATTACGTCCATTATTAAATAGTCTTATATTGCTATACAACAGGATATTCATATAAATTAATCCGAAATCGCTATTACGATTAGATCATCGTTTTTTTAACAACGACCAAGTTTCTCTGTTTATCAAACAGCCAAAATTAGCAAATGATAATTCTGAAATTTGGATATATTATTTGCGATACTTTCCAAGTTTATTAGTTTCAAAACTTCATTTAATTTAACAAAGATCTTGCAGACGAACTGATTCAAATTACAGTTAAATGTCGTTTAAACGTCAGAATACAATTATAACATTCTTAATAAAATATATTTTACAACTTTTATATTAAGTTGCTTAAAAACTATATAAAAAAGTTTGCGTTATTTAAAAAAATAACCGGTCATAATTAAGTAGCATTTCGATTATGTTCAAAAGATTCTTTTTTTAGGTTTTTTTAAAAAAATTGTATCTTTATATATATTAAATATAAATAAATGCTGAAATCAATCTCTCTAAAGGGACTAATAACCGTTTCGTAAGTTTATTAGAATTTGCTCAATATAACAGCTCATATAGAGAATTAAATTGTAAAAAGAAAAATACCTGGTGTAGTTGAAATGAAGTTAAAAGAAAATTGGAATTCCAATATTTTCATAGCCTAAAGGTACTTAGACGCTTTAATCCGGTTCCTGGCCCTCATAACACAAGAAAGGTTATAGTAAAATTTTCAAATCTATAAATTTATTCCACTTTCTTAATTATGCAGCCGGAATACTACAAATCACTATAATTTCAGTTTGGAAAAATTCTGAAAACTATTTTCCACCGTTCATTAACTACCAAATGAAATCCAACTTCCACTAATTTCCAGTAGCTCTGGAAAAATAAATCACCTATCACGACAATTAGTTATTCCTCGTTGCAAACTGTCTAACATTTCACAACTGATAAAATTACTCTATCAAAGACGTCCAATAAACTTGCAGACTTCCAGTTTCAAGTGCAGTGAATTGGATGGTTGAGAAAAGTTGTCTCACGTCAAATTTGACAAACCCGTAAGTACCCATAATTCGTTATGACTTCACGCATTCTACGTCTACAGTAGGCGGAGTCGATGAATAGTGAAATGATACAAAAAAAAAAAAAAAAAAACGAACATTCCGAAAGAACTGAAATTCCCGCGCAAAGATTTGAAGAATTATCTTGAACGTTTGCTTTTCGAAAGAGAACGAAAGAAATTCATATTTTAAAATAATATTTTATTATCCATTTTTGTACATAAAATTTTGAAGGGTCATTCTGCAAATACTAAACCAAACAAAACATTTCAAATAAGTTATTAATGGGGACTTCGACAACATTCGATTATTGGAATAAAACTGTTTTGAGAGCTAAACCTAATCCTTACAAATTCGCCGTTAGATTAGCGAATCAATCTCGATTTTAAACTGTTCAGAATAGAAGACAAAAGAGAGATATTATTAATTTTTATCATTTTAGCATAGAGGAAACATTTTCAGTGTTCAACATACAATCCTCAATTCATATCTACCTCCACAATATAGAATATTGGGTACAAGTTCAGAAAATCTAGCCAATTTATAAAATATCCTAATTTAAACGACAATATAGCATACATGCAAATTCATTTCTCAAATCATTTCACTTTTTATCTTAAATACTAGGAAACCAGCTAATGGAAAGAAAAATAAATCAGAGGTAGCACAAATCCAATAGACAAAAACTCAAATTCATCAGAAAAGTGGATTGTAAGCAACTGAATTCTTTACTTAGTGAAATTCCAAGTAAGTCAAAGTTCTAAAAGAAGATTAATAGTTACAACTTTTTGAGAAGTACTTGTAACTAATATTATCCAAGTCGAAATATCCTGAGTCTTAAACTGAAACTATGAAGTAATGATTAAACATCTAAATTAGGCATTATTACTGAAAAAGAAATATAATCTTCATTTTCTTATAAATAAAATAGCATTTCCTAGGATATGAAGTTTATGCATTATGTCTTTAATTTTTTTATATCTATTTATCATAAATGGCAATAATAAAGTTGAATGTTAAATAAACATTGAGAATTTCTAGATAAAAGAATCTTTACATTTAAGAACCCAAAATATAAAATGAAGAAAAACAGAAGAGATTGTAATCTAAATATATGTTAAAAGACTTCAAAATCACTGAAAGTACAATGAAACAAAATATAAAGCTGAAAAGACTAAATTTATCCAATAAAACAGAATAATTAGAAATTTTTCATTTGCCAATGGCTGAAAAACATCTCAGATTTATCCTATTTTGGAAAAAAGGCTCCATTTTTCACTTTTAAGTAATTGATTCACAAAAATTCACTTGAATCTTTTAAGCTAAGCTTCTAAAGTATTGCATCTAATTTTTAAGATGTAAAAACATATTTTAAAGAATAATTTTAATCCAATAATACAATTTCTTTAAATATTATATTAAGTACACTCATGTTAGCATTAATGTCATATAAGGAAGAATAACATACCTCCCCCCCCACCTGATGGCTATGTTGTTGTTACTAATGGTACTTGCCATAGACAAGCCCGCTGATGTATCTGCAGATTTAAGCAGAAATAAGCATCTCTTGTTTTTGAAGTAGCACCAGCTAGGGTCAAGAGTACAGCTTTAGCTACACACACGTCACAACCCTTTTTATGAGGCAGACTTAATGTATGCATTTTCATTCAATCAACCACAGATTGTAATTTAGATCTCGAATAGAGAATAATCCCCTCTATCTCAGTACCTCCAGTGGTATTATTCTTGACATGGAAGACTTTGTGACAATGACACATTTAATGAGCGCCAGTCACCACACATTTGGGGAATCTTTGGCCGCCAAGGTTCAAACTCGCAACCTAACCAGCCCAAAGCTATACCATCAAAAAAAAAAAAAAAAAAGGATATGAATTACTGTCCTAAAGCTGATTTTTGAGCTCCTCAGGAACTTAGCCGATTAAAAAGCTGCCCTAAAGCTAATTTGGGAATCCTTCAGGAACTTGTTATATTGATTTGGGAACCCTTCTGCAGTACCTACTATGCCTTTGATTGAAATATGGGAAATGCAGATACTGCATATAACTAAGAATCTGTTTTTAAGAATCTATTGCTTACAAGAGAAAATCATTAAGGTAAGATTAAATAATTACTATCATGGTGATTAAAATTATTGCTCAAAAAAAATTGTAAGCTTGCAATTACACGAAATGTGGATAAATCTGGTTATATACAGAATATAGGATTCTGTTGAATACAACTTGCAATTACTTTTGAGACTTATGGTAAAACAAAATTTCAAAATAAAGTCAAAATAAAACATAGTTCTAGGACACCTTCAATATAAATTTTGCCATTTCATTCCTGCTAATTGAAATATAATTGTAAAATCAAAAAATTGTTGCAATGAAAGAAAAATAAGCAAATATAACTGAAAATAACTATTCTTAATAATGAAAATTCAGATAATTAGTCATATTGAATAATTATCTAAAAAAACTATAATGCTAAAGGAAATTTCATAATTTTGTTCATCCTTGCAATATACGTATGAACCTCAAAAATAAATACTTAATCTAAAAAAGCATTAACATTTTGAAGATAAAGTTAATAAAACTTTAATATGGCACTTTTACAACTTCTGTATTTTTCAATTCCAATCTTGAATTTATCTATTAAGTTCAAAATGCCTAAACTGTGTAAAGTATATTTCATATACTTTCAAAGGATATTAAAAAAGAAGCTGAATTGCATGAAGAAAAAAGACAAGAAAAAAATCCCAAGCCCTATTCAGTAATTTAATAAAGACTATATCAAATGGATATGAAGTACTCTCATGAATAGATCAATGCAGATTTATTATAGAGATAATACCAGAAATATAATTTTTTTAAATAATAATTTAATATTTTAGAATGTCATTTTTCTATACTTTTATAATTAATTTTTTTAAATTCTATTTAACATATTTTATTGAAAAAATATTGATAATATCACTAACAATGAATTCATTCTTGCCATTAATTATTAAGATAAGTAAATAAATATTAATCCTGTAAAAACTACTAAAAACTTAACCAAAATTTATTTCTTGACATATGATTAATTTAAAAATAAATCCATCCATCAAGTACACAAGGAAGTTTTGAAATCTGAATTAAATAAATTTTAAAAAGAAATTGTTATCCAAAGCAATTTTTTAATTGATATACAAAGATTTCATAAATAAGAAACTATACATTTTAAGGAAATTCGCTAACGATTCGGACAAATAAAACACAATTTTCAATTACAGATTTTTACAATATACTTTGCAATATAAAAATTTTGAATATGGCTAGTATATTTCTTGATTTAGTATACAGTAATAAATAGAACTTACAAAAGCAAATAAACTGAAGTCTGAATATCAGTATATGTGAATTTTAATTACAAGAAGTAGCGAAAGAAATCTAGTCGGAAAAAAAGTTCTACATATTGATAAAAAATACATATTGAATATAAAAAATACATATTTATACATATTGATTAAAAAAAGGCTTCTTATCAAAATAAATAAGTTAAGAAAGATAAGAGTTATTCTGATCTAAATGACTTCATAAAATTAAAAAACATGAATAATAGACATTTTTCTTATAAAACTTCGTCAAACAATTATTTTTATTTTTGCTTAGGGAGAGGGACCTTGACTTGCAGCTAGAATACCTTTCTCTTTAGAAACTGGTGTCATGCCATAAGGGATTAAGCATGGAACTGTTATTTGCTTTTCTGGTGATTTGAGTCTCGAGCAGCTTCTATATTGGTGATTGCTCATGGATTTGTATAAAGCTTTATGTATATAGAAAGATAGACAGCAAAATTAACAATAGATTCTAATGCATAAATAATATGGCCAGTTTCCAACAATGATTCTGCATCATCTTTTAAGGAAATAAAAATAATTAAAGCAACTATTTTTTTATTTTTGAATAATTTTTTAACACTTGTATTTGGGTCTAAAATAGAAAAAATATTTGCAGTGTAAAGAGAAGTCATCTATACAATTTAAGAATTTGAGTAAGTCTCAAGACACTGCACTCTTTCATTCTTGTATTCTAAAAGAAATGAAAGGAAAAAAAAAAAAAAAGAAGAAGAAAGAGCTATAATTGTATAGTTTTGTAAAGTATAACTAAAAGCTCACTTTTCTTACTTAAACAAAATATTTTGTTTCTGCTTCGAAAATATTTAAATTTAAATTTTAAAAATCGGCCAGATATAACACCTACATTGAATATTAATATCCTGTAAATAATTTAATTCATTTGTTTTAATTTAGCAAAACATATTTTTCTTAAATCTATAGAAAAAAATAATCAAATTGACAATGCATTTTTTCAAATAATAAACATATTCTTGCATCACAAAATATAAATTTATAATCAATCTAGTGGATTTCAAAACAAATGTAAGTCTTTAAATCAACCACATGCCTGATTATATATGGCATGCATGGATAAGTAAATTATTAAAATTGTTGGCAGTTTAATAATAATTGCATTACATTCAACTTCAAGACATTCGAGATAAAAAAAAAAGATAAATTTAGGTTAAAAAAATTAATTTAAATGAATTTTATTACTGTTCAATAAATAAATGCAACTGGTGTGCATTATATGACATTTTTATTATAAATTCTCATAGATATTTTGTAGTAATCTCTGATAGTTTCAGCACACATATACTAGATTTCAATATGTATCAGACAATGTCAAAGGTCCTCTCAAAATTTATAAAAGCAATTAATTGAATTTTTGCTATCAAAAAGTTTTTATTATTTAAAATTTCTTCACCTGTTTAATTTTATAACTATTTAATTCAGGAAACAGACAACTGCAGAGAAGAATTTACATCACATAAACAGTCAGTACTTTTAATAAATTAAATTTTGAAAGTACATTTCTAATTTATTACTGTAGTTACAAATTTAACTACCACAGATATCATATGATTAAAAGGAACTTTTTTTCCCCTCACTGCATGAGCAACATTTTTAATGCACTGATCAGAATTTTAAGATTTTAAGCATATATAAAGTTTTAGCAAAAATATTTGAATGGAATTTTAAAATAATGCACAGCTTTGGCCGTTACTTTTAAATTAGAATTTATAAATCAATTAGATAAATATTTCCATGATTTTAATTTGAACTATTGAAGAATAATATACTGCAATATAATTTCAAAAAGTTTTTTTTTCTAATATTTTATTTTGGTATCCGTAAGAACGTGAAATGTTTCAGTTTTAAAAAGTTGCACAGTTAGAAAATATTTCATTATCAAATCACGAAGTTTAGCTATCTTCAATTACTACCAAAAAAATTTTAAAATATTCAGATGCAGCATTGTTAACAATTTATCGGATATAAATATATTGTCATATCGAATGTCATTGATGGGTTACGGTAAGAATGTCCTAACAGACACTTTGAAATATTAATAAGCCAAATTATTCAACTTGTTGGTATTTTATAGAAATAGAATCAAGTAATTTTTGCAGATATTGACATTCATGCACAAAACAATTATTTTTAATTCATATCATTCTATGATTACACGCAAATGCAAAGAAAATTCTTTGCAAGATAATCAAAGTAATTTCGAAAGTAGACTACAAATGCAAAACTTCTAGGGGGTATCAAATTTTTACAGAAATTATTTCACGATCTTAGGCAATGGCCTTTCACTATATTAATATATTAACAAACATCTTACCTTGTACAAGGTATTCCAAAAAGATTTGAGCTTCACTTACGGACTGTAATTGACAATTTCACAAAGTTTTGGAGTCCAAACATAACCAATACTTCATTGCACTGCACGAAAGACATAAATAAATATCCGCTGTAGTAACATAAAATTGCAACAAACACCAAAAATAATAGTTACAGGACATATTTTCACATCATCAAACATTTCTTTTGCAACTACATGTTTCTTAAGAATTCTGTGCCTGCAAAAAAATAAAATATATTAACATTTTGATCTTGATTCATCCGCATCACATATGAAGGCGGCCATTACAGATGCCCGGACGTAATGTGCAGTGACGTCATATTTAAATTGCCGATACTTGAGAAAGGTAGGACTGTTTATTTCGTTTTTTCATTAAGTAAAAAAACTTCTGCTTTACCTTTCAGCGCTTGAAAATAAGTAAATTTTTTGAAAAATTTGACAAACATAAATTAAAAATTTGTCGTATTATAAGAAGTTAAGGGTTCATTCAAAACATTTTGATTAGAAAAACAAAACTATATATTTTCTTTTTGTTTAATACCGCTTTCGTTTTCAGAAAGTAGTCTGCTATTCCAAAAAGCAGTTTTAAATAATTATTTCAAAATAAATTGCATTTTTTTATTAAAAAGTAGAAAATTTCTTATTTCGGAGATAAATAGAATGTACCAAGAGTAATCTTCGCAACGCTGCGAGAAAACTTTCAGTTTTATTAAAATAAAGAACTGTATTTGGATGCACTTGAAATCAATCTCAGAAATCTTTTTTTTAAATTAATTTCATAATTCCGATGAAATAATTTCTGAAAATACTGATATAAAACTGTGTTAAATTTTGATGGAAATCTGATGGGGAATCCAATCTTGTTTCACAAAAAATCTTTCGTTTCTTGAAATCCAAAACTAAAAAATTTAACTTTCAGCATATCGAAAACAAATATTATATTACAATATTACTTCGAAACTGAAGCCGTCAAGATGTATTTTTTATTTCTTTTATCATGAGAAGCCATGATGTTGCTTTAGTTAGGAGTTTCTGAAGTCTTAAATTACGTAGGCGGAAAAATAAAATGTATGATTTGTTGTAACTCATAAATTGTAGGAATTTTTTCTGATCGGGACCGTAAATATGCAAAAATATTTCAAATCTCGATCGTTTCAGATGATTTTCTGAATTAGAATCATCTAGCAATTCAATTAAAGAATATCTTTGCAGAATGATTATGGGACGAAGTTCAATCCGTTGGTGCTTTTTTTTTTCAGCATGATTTTGATGTTTCGATTTATTAATGCATTTCATGGAA
Source organism: Argiope argentata (assembly GCA_026289955.1). Taxonomy (NCBI): domain Eukaryota; kingdom Metazoa; phylum Arthropoda; class Arachnida; order Araneae; family Araneidae; genus Argiope; species Argiope argentata. Next base: position 746,680 of record JAOUZG010003205.1, read on the forward strand.
AGAGGGATGATTTAAACATTCTATTTTAGCTCATAAGATTCGACTGTCGAACAAAATTATTCGCAAATAATTTGAAATTTGTAATAGCAGCTTTCAATTTTTTTTCCTTTTAATTTTTTTAATGAATGTATCAGCAGAAAGAAAATTACTAGAAACTCTAAATTATGCAAAACATGCGCCAAAACTAGAATATGTATATAAATTCACATATTTCTTTTATAATGTTCATTGCATCTCATTAATAAGAAAAATCCTTTCCCGAAAAAGGATTCAAGGATATTATTATAAATGAAAGAAATACTTTATGGAGCGAACTGGTTTTAAAAATTAAGACTACTTTAAACATTACTGGAAAGTCACATCTACTAAGTTTGCTTCATGTCCATTCTCAATGTAGAGCAATAAATTGTAAAAAAAAATATGCATAAATTGATTTTATAGATAAATACAATATGACAAATTTTATGTTCATAGTAATGCTATTTAAATCCCCTTATGGATCCTAAAATAGAGCCATATAGTAAATTGGATTATCAAGACATTATTAAAAACGAAAATTCCAATACCATAGATGTAAAAATGATTAAAAAAAACCATAGTAAAAATTTGAAGTACATTAATTTTTTTAAATCTTTGAAACTTGTTTTTTTTTAAATTCAATTCATACTTTGGAATACAAAAATGCATCTAGAAATACATTAGATAGAATAATAAAAGAAAACTTTCTAAATAACCCAATTATTTTTTTATACAATATTATAGCGTAGAATTAAAAAGTATTTAAATAGATCGTTTCTGCCCTTGTAAATTGTTACTTTTACCTGGCTTTTATTTTTCTACACAACTTCTAGTTTAGTCTATAAATAATCTGATCATTCTGATGAAGTGACATAGCAATGATAAAAGATTTATTTTGTGGTAATATAAACTGTAATGAGTATTGCTCCTTTTTCTTCTCCCCCCCTCAATCTCTGCATTCTTAGGAGAATTAGAATCGTCGAGTTTTTAAAATAGACACGAATTGCAGAATAAAAATATTTCTAAATGTTCATATGTTTCATATCATTTTTTTAAATTTCATCTTTTGAAGCAAATGATATTTATAAATACAACTTTTTACGTTGAATCAAAGTAGTTCCAAAATTGTGATTGAATCGATAATCCTGTTTCAATAAACCACCTTTTCATCAAAACATTCTGAAATCCATTAGAAAGGATAGTTTCAAAGACGAAAATTCTTTAATCCGAATGGTAAAGGGGCCGTTCCCTCTCCTTCAATCCGCTTCCTGCTATATAATCCTTTTCAATTTTACTACTGTTGATGGGAAGAATCAGGAATCTCTGAGAAAAATCTTCCAACAATCTATCTATATCTATCTGTCAAAGTCAATTGCACCTTCCTTGAGAGCTGGGCGTCCCGAGCTCCAGTCCTGACACGGGCATGGTTGTTCTTCTATGCTCTTACTGTAAGGATATGTACGTACGTCCCTGTAAAAAGAGGCTGTGCAAGCGACTGGGATGAGAGCAGCTAAGTCTTACTCCTGACCATAGTTAGCGCTACTTCAAAACAAGAGACGCTCCTTTTGGTTTAACATTCGTTGATGCCTCTGCGAAGCTTGTCCATGGCATGTGCTACTAATAATAACAAAAACAAGTCAATTTCCTAACTTCTTTTGCAAGACGATTTGCCCCCCATCAACTTCTCACCCTTTTTGTAGACAAACTGCGAATCTAATTGGTGTGTAAGCTATATAGTCGTTCACGAACAAGAATATAGTAGGATCCGCACAATTCGCTACAAAACAACATGATTCACACCATAAAGATTCGGAAACAAAAATATCTACACCTACGACTGAGCCGTTCATGAACAATATTATATTGGCTAAGTTTCGTTCACTTACTAAATATGTTCATTACGATCCCTAGTAGCACACACATATTGTATGATATTGTTATTCCACAATATTATGTTACAGGATGTGCTACTAGGGATCTGTTCTTTAAAGAACGACTCGTCTCTGGCACAGAGCACATATACTAATTATTCCTGGTTGTGATATTAAAATTGTAATTTACTGGACCAGTTCCTCCGGTACCCCATATCAGAAGGGGCCTCAAATCGAATAGAAAGTTTATTTGACGCTTTCTTTTATAATGAACGGTTTTCAGTACTAAAGCAGTGATACAAAAGGGGCCCCAATCAGGATAAGTGGGGTCCTGATGATCTATGCATTTAGTTTATACGCATTGCATGTACTTCAAAAGAAAATAATGTAGTTTTTTTTTTCTGTCGAAATGCGATTAACAAATCATTTAAACTTGCATCAGAGCATGGCCATGAATTATCAGAAAGAAAAGGCCGATAAGTGTTAAAAAATGAATAAGTTTTTGAAATAAAGCTGGGAGTGCTGCGACCCAAATGGATGACTCGTCACTGCTGACCACTCACTTTAAAAGTTTCCATATTTCATTATGCTTCTTTGATAGATTTTATGTTCATGGGATTACCTTGTATTTCCAATGGCAAGGGATTGTACTGACCTTCGATGCTAGATTTAACGGGTAGAAGCCTCACGCACAGGTTGATTCTTTGGTGAGATTAGGATTGCATTGCATTAATTTTGTATTATATTTTCACTTAAAATCATTTGTTGAGCTCACATGTAAATAGAAAAAGAAGCGTACATTCAAACATCTGACACAGAATTTTATATGAATCGACGATTTTAATGCATCATTCATATGCCCTATTTCATTCATCTAATCATTAGTATTTTTGAACCATCTTATTCACATAAAGCAAACAATCTATTCATTAATATATTATCCCATAAAATTTTAAATCGATATTTAATTTTGGTATACAGATCATATATTAAAATTCATTTCTCTAAAACGTTTTGCATACAATGTGTGTAAATATATAGTTATAAATATGAAGATACATCAAAATCTCAAGAAAATATTTTAGGCTACAATACTTTTACTGTGTATACATTTTATAGAAGAATGTTAAGTGTTGTTAGAGATTAACCTAAAATGAACCAACAATGATAAAAGCATTGGTAATATTTGTATTTTATACATAACATTTGAGAATAATGCTGTAAATTTTAAAAATCTTGACATAATTTTATGGCTATATGCCAATGTTTACATTAACCACACCTGCATTATAATTCTTAAAACTAATACAGAAAAAATAATAATAAATAAATTAAATTTTCTATGAACATTTCAATGCATCATGTCAGAACATAATTTCTTGAACAGCCAAACACCACGTGCTCATGCAAGTTAAATTATATTTTTATTCATTTTAATTGTTTCATTGAATTAGTAACTTTAGTATTGCAAACGATCCCAAAAAACTTTGTCTTGCATTTATTGCTTTAAAAAATATCACATTTCCTATTTATTTAATTTCATATAATCACTTGCTCAAAATGACATTTTTCTAGGTTTTGTTGCTGTAGTAATTAGCTTATTTTTTAGAATCAGAGCTTTTGTAAATAAAATGGAAACACATTATTAAAAGCTGATTTTTTGAGATGCTCGTGCAGATAGTAAAATTTTTATTTTTTACCTACGAATTTTTGTTGATAACAGAAACCTCATGTTCTGTCATGATAAAAAGGAAACGGACATCTTGGCAGTGGACTGTTTATTTGAGCTGCAACATCTTCTAAATTCATGAAATAGAAGTTCGAAGCCATTTATCAAATAGTCCAGTAAGTATACAAATTCACACAATGTGAAACAGCAGAAAAATAAAATCTAAGTTTCCTTTCAGATAGTTCAGGAGTGGAAATGCTGTTCTATTGCTATTAAGTTTTGTAAAGCTATGGGACTTTCCCTTTCCCACTCAAAGTTCATCTTTACTCTCTCTCTTTTTTTAAAAAATTCTTTTCTTTCTTTTAAAAAAATTTAGATGAAACTTCATCTACTTTAATGCATGTCTATTGTTTATATACACTGAAAAACTAAAACACCAATTGTCATCTAAAATAAAATAAAAATATTTTGAAATATTCAAGAACTAATTCTTTTAAAATTGTATTCTCTTAACAAATATTTTTTTATAGTATTACTTGTTTCTAAGATGATGCACTGATATTAAAAGGTCTGCTAATTAATGGCTGAACCTTCTCCCCCTTTTCAGATTGCCATTATGAAAGAAACTACAGTAGTTTATGATATCTAGACCATCAATGTGAAGAAAGAAAGGAAAACAACAATTATGTTAAATCTGATCTATTTTTTTACTATACTTACAATACCATTACATGAAATGCATAGTTTTTATTGGAAAAGACATTCTTAAACACTTCAAGGAAGAAAGACATTATTGCATTTCAAAGGATCAAAAAACTTATATATCAGACATCAAGATAATATGTAATGCTAAAAATAGACTGATACAATAAAACTACAAATCAAACAGCCATTCATAAAAATAGATCAAAGATAAGACAAGTTCCATACACTTCAAATAAACAATTGCTGGAAAGCATAAAATATAATCATGATTTTTGGGGAAATAAAATACACAGGTTATAAATTTTAACTCTCTCTGAAATTAAGTAGTAATATAGTTACAACCAGAAAGATACAAAAACATCAGAATTTATTTCTAAAATTTCAACAAAAACAGTAATGAGTAATATATCATGGAATAATCTTACAAAATTGGCATTTTGAATATTAGTTCTGTGATATGTAGTTTAGACAAATAATTTGAAATACATCAAAAGGTAAAATTAATCAACAGAAACAAACGATTTCCTATCATATGATGTTAAACAGTAGAGTTACATTAGACATAATATTTACTAAGATATAAACTATAATAATATTTGTAATGCATTTATAAAGTATATAGACTCTGTTTGCATAGTTATATAAGAGATAAAAAAAAAGTACAGAATCTTATAATACAATAGAAAATTTAGTTTTATTGTAAATCACAACTAATTCATTAGGCATAAGGTAAATCATTATAGTATATACAGAGTGCATGAAAATTAAATTCATAACAGAAATTTTGCAGAATAAATGATCATAAGTTTTGAAATTTGTTTAAAGATGGGGAGAAAAAAAAACACCTTTCACATACACTTTGAACCAGCATATATTTCCAAAATAAAATATTTCAAGTTAATTTATGCTTTTTAATAATTCAATTGACAATTTTTCCCAGAAGAATTTTCAAACAGTATTCTTCTATAACTAAGAGAGGGTGGGGAAAAAAAGTTAGGCTAACAACATAACAAATGTGTATTTTTGACTAATAATACATTTTAAATGACATTTGAGAATATTATTAAAATAAATATGATTTGTGTTTATATATCTGTGAAAAGTGGATAATTGGAGGGACTAGACATAGTACTTTCACAAATTATCAGAGACCTATTTTGATTGATAACTACATTGTGACACTTTGGTATATCTAACCAGATTTCTTCTGTACATATTTTAGAAATGGAATAATTTAGTTTCTTATAACACTCATTTTTAAAGCTAAAAAATAAAATAATAATGTTTATTAGAGAGATGGGGGGGAATAAAAGCTCATAATTCTCAATCATGAGGAGGAAGAATATAGCATATGAAGAGGGATATAATATCAAAATTAAAATTTCTGATCCAAGGTCACATAACTTATATGGTAGACTGGTTCTTTAAAATGAAAAAGGCCAAGCCAGTGAATTAAAAATTTGTCAATGGCCAGATACCAAATAAATAAATTCATTTATTCTTTTTTATAAATTATGGAACATTAAAATAATATTAATATGAAATCGAGCATAAGTGATCAAAATTTCTATGTCTTTATTATGTTCACTAAGTTATTATAGTATTTATAAATGTGAAGCATCTGCTTAAACAAAATTGTATACAAACATGGATGCTTCACAGTTTATAATAAATAACTATATGATCTATAATATACATATGAAAACTTACAATTTTACTTCATGAAACTGAATGGAAAATTAAGAAAATAAGTTTCTTAAGAAAAGAGATGTCTTATTGTGCACCAACAGGGAATACTCATGTATTTGCCACCAAATACTTTTTGATAAAATATTGACAGTTAAAAGACTAACAAAATTCTTTTGCAAACTTGAATATTAATAATAATAACAACAACAATGCAATGAAACTTATGAATAAGTTTTATGTTCCAAAAAAGTAACCAAAAACACGAGCATCCAAAATAATAATTATAATAATTTTTTAGAATTTAAAGTATGAATCTAGAAATAATTCAACAGTTATTGTTTCTAGGAATATTTTTTTGAATAATGCATCATTTAGAGTAGGGTTTTTAAAATTATGGAGAAGCTCTTACTATGAGATTTACGAAGTGGGAAACACAATATTATTATTCCTCATATTTTTCAATGTTAGAAATATTTCATTAAAAAAATACAATAGAGACTAATTTCAATAGAGCCTCTTTCCCTGTCATTCTTTATTCATCAAAAAACTACATAATTAAAATTCTTTTAGGATTATTAGGACTTATAAGAATAATTAAAAATAATTTATGTAATAAAAATTATTACATACAAAAGAAAAATAATTTTGCTCCTTAAAACCCAAATAATGATAACTATGAAGACAATTTTCACACACTCTGCAAAACTAATTAATTAATCTACACAAATCTATAAATTATACACTGCAAACTATTTCATGCTTAACCATTGTACCATATCAAAAGATAAATTATTTAGTAAATACAGAATAAATTTAGCATCCATAAAAAAACAAAATCAGAGCTGAGAGCATTTAGTTAAGGTTTATCCTATTTACATAGAATTTTTGAGTATTCAATAATGCAAATTTAAAAAAAAATGAAGGTACAATGCCAGAAAGTTGTAAAAAGACATTATGTAAGTGTCACTGCTCAGAAAAATATAAATTTAACTATTAAAATTTTAAAAAATACAAAACACTGGTTGTTTATAATCTAGTTATTAATTTTCAAATACAATGCACCCATTATAAACATTTTAAGGCAATAATTCCCCATTTCATTAAGATGGAAGATTTAAACTTATGGGGAGGATCTAAGGCTTCTCATGAAATTTTATGGTCATTGAAATACAGCCAGTAATAAAAAGAATATCTATAAGGCAAATATGAATAATAATAATAAAATAGAGGGCAAGAGAAACTCTCATTATTACTGATGACAGCTTCACATGAAATTATAATTAAAATATAATCGAACATAAAAGCTTAATTCTGATTATATTTGTGATAAACATTATTAAGCATAAAATAATTGTTCAAAGTATGTGGGCAGCAAAATAAATAACTCTTAACTCTAAAAGCAACTAAATATTTGAAAAGAATGAATAGAAGCATAAAAGTGGTGACCACAATAAATGCAACATCATTTGCAATTTAACAAGGCAAAAAATATTTTCTGCAATGAGAATAATTATAAAAGTCAAGATATTTTTCTAAGCACACATTTAATGCATCACAATATTAAAATATAGTCATTTTAAAAATTAACTTATAAGTTCCAAATATTTTAACATTCCATGAACCAAAAAGTGTTAACATTTTGTTTGTTTGTTTTTGTGTGTATATATATATATATATATATATATATATTCCAATAATTATAATAGCCAGTAACATAAGTTTTATATATTTGAGGCATATCTTAAATGTTAAGAATTTTGGTATTTTGAATATAAAGGTCCTTTGTCCTCATTAATAGCAATTTAAAAAATTAAAAATTCATTAAATAGGAAATAAAGAGAACCTTTTTTGTGCAATTAAACAAATTCATGTTCATTGTCACTCAACCAGCATTTGAAAGAATATTTCTGATGAAAACTGACTAAATGAAACGAGATACATGAAAAATAACTTTTTTTAAAAAAATATTTTTCATTGCTACATTATGTTAGAAACATATTACTGCTCTCAACTCAAAACTCAGACCAATAATTAAACAATAAATGGTTATCCTCAATAAGTTATGACAGTAAAAACAAAATTCGGTAGAATAACTAATAACTTATTACACACTAATACAACACAATTAAAACAGATGTCATGAATGTATATTCACATTGAAGTATTATTTCAACTTAACTAGAAACTAAAAGACATAATGCTTCAAACAACTACACACAATGCAAACTGAGTATAATAAACTGGACATTCACTTGCTGTAATGTGATTTCCTTCAATTATTGTAAACAGATTTTTATCAGTAAATTAATTTTAAATTTGTGGCAACAATACATGCATCTATTATCTTAAATTTAGGTAAATTGCAAGTTTGTTAGCATGCAAGTGTAATTACAACCTTTTCAAAATATATAATGCAATCACAAAATTCGTTGTAATATATTTAAGAGTATATAAAGTACAATGTTACTCAACATCTCAAATGTAAAACAATCGACAAGGAAATTAAAAGGCATATAGTACCTGTTAAAATAAATAAATGACAAAAAAGAAAAGCAAAATATCATGAAAATAAATCAATGTACAGACATTATATTATTGTAACTCACAGTTGGAGCACCAGCTCACGGAAATAAAGTTAAGAAAGAAGTCATATCATCTTTTTAGCAGTGTGTTTTCAAATGTAGAAAAAGGTCTGTGGGTCCCTGGAAATTCAAAAATTATTGCTAGGTAAAAACTATGGTTAAGAGCTCTGTGCATAGGTTGCTTTACGAACTTCTTCTATGGCTCTGCACCATTTCAAGGAGAAGCCTTCAGGATCCTCCAGATAGTAAGTGCGATTAGGCTGAAAAATGAATTTTAGCAGTAATTAGTATACTAAAAAATAAAAAAAGTTGTGGGAAAAAATATATGAGGACAGTATATACTATTATGATATATACTAAAAGAAAGTTTCTTATAAGAAAACAAGGATGGAAAATTTTATGCTTTTTAAAAAAGAAATCAGTTTAATAGTTTTCATTTGTAAAAATTATTACAATGTCTAAAACCATCATATAATATTATTCTGTAATAATTATGCAAATTGAAAGAATAACAAAGTGCAAATTATTTTGCAATAATAATTACAATTTCATGTCATGAACTTACTAATTAGGAAATAAACAGAGTGACAAAAGGGAATATTTATAAAAGAGAAAATTTAATATGATCCTTTCTTCTTTACACCTCACATTTCAATTTTAAAAAAATATCAAATCACAACTATAATTTTTTTAAGTTAAAGAATAGTCGAGAACAAATCTGGGGAAGACAGAGTCTATTAATTCCATGTTCATTTATCCAAAATAATTTTTTTTTTTTGCATCCTCCTTTAATAGAATTATTTGAGGGAGACTGATTCCTTTAATTTTTATAACATAACGTTCAAAGTAAAAGGTTAATAATGGCTATCTATTTTTTTTAACCTTATAATCAAAAAGAATAATCAATACATTGTTTAGCCATTATTTTTTAAATAAAGAAAATGAATTATAAAAATAAAAAATATTAAAAACTGAAAATAATAAACCAAGCCAGGTGGAACCTGCCTAGACATTAGAGTTGATCATACCAGTTATTTTGATCAGATTAATTAATTCTGGGATGCTTGATAACGATGATTTCTAATGCTGGGTTGAATACTAATGACTTCAAATATTTTATCATTACAGTTGGCTGCTATACAAACACGATAAATAATTTTGTATTTTGGCTGCAATAAAAAAATAAACAAATAAATAAAAATAATAAAAACTTTCAAGACCAATAAGAAAGGAAAAAAAAATTATAGCTTATAGTTAAAAAACAGATTAATTCTTTGTGGAAATGTGAAAATCAGTAGGAAATAAATAATTCCTTGCATTCACCTCATTTCATTTTAAAATAAAATCGAAATGCCCATTTATTGGATTATTATTTAAAGGAAATCTCAATAAATTCATTTTTTTAGAGTTATATTTGGTTTCCAGAAATTCAATCGATTTTTTGAAATAAAATCAAGTTTGGATTGAAGAGACAAATTGTAAAGAAAGTAACCAAGGGAATAAGCAAATACACACAAACATGAGATTTAATTTGACTAGTTCAAACACATTAAGAAAGATAAAAAGTAATTATAAAAGAAAGAAGAACCTTTTTTATTCCAGATTAATAACATGCTTATTATACTATAAATAATTACAGATTTCATCATTTTTTTATGCACAAAAGTAACATTAATATATACAAACTTGCTTCCTCTACATCACAATAACAATAAGAAGTACAAAACACAGTATAAAATAAATATATGAAAGAATGAAATTTTTCTCAAATTAATTGCAATTAAAATAATTACAATGAACTTATCGATGTAATTTAATCAAAAATCACCAATTGTACTATGATGATACAAAATTAGCTGCCAACAACACTGTTTAGAACTGTTTTCTTCCTCTTTTATATTTTTTCAATACTCAACTTTATATATATATATATATATATATATATATATATATATATATATATATATATATATATATATATATATATATATATAAACTCAATTTTTAAATGAAAAGTCCTTAGACTTTCTCACACTTAAATTCAATTCAAAATTTTCAAAAAGAAATACAAATAAAATGTTTTGATTATGATCTTCAAAGAAACAATTCTTTGAAGATCATAACTGAAACACAATTTTATATCTAATCTTGTTCTCAAACAAGTTTCCAATTATCAAATCAAGAAGCCAAAATATTGGAATTAAAACAAACGGATGACAAGTCATCCTTTCTCAAAATATTTTTGGTCATTATTTCTAAATGCATATTTTCTTGAAATAAAATGTCTATGCTAAGTAATAGGAAAATTTCAAACAGACTCAAAGAATCTGCAAAATTCTACATAATCTAGAATTTATACAAAATCTTCAATACTTACAGTATGAACAAAAAATATTTTAAAGTTCTTTGGTTCAGCTCGGAGTTCTGGTGACCTACAAAATAAAACAAATACTTTATAGTACAGTTCTCTGTCTTTAAAATCAGGAATAAATAGGAAAAAAATTCATTTAATAATTTACAAAAATCCATATCCATTTATAAAAATAAATAAATTACTTTATTAAGAAATAAAAAAAGTATATACCATGGAATTTCTCCTTTAAGAACTAAATTTTGAGGATCTACATAATATAAATGTGGTCCAGTAGTAAGAAGTAACATCCTTCTTCTAGCAAATAAACCCTATAAATAAAGCAGATATCAATCAAATGAATATATATATATATATATATATATATATATATATATATATATAATATTTTATTTTTTTTTATATATATATATATATATAATAAATTAGGAAAAAAGGAATTATACAAAAAAAATATTGCATTTTCTCAAGTACTCACATGAAAAAAAAATCACATTAAATACTGATAGTTCAAAATGTAATAATTATGTCAATGAGATAATCATACCTTATATCCCTCTCCCCTTCTACCCAAATGATAAATTTGTCAGCTGTTGCCATCTTTGGTGACATTTTGCATGCCAAGATTGACTTTGTTTATTTAACAATTAATAAGAAATGTATTTAAAAAAAAATATTAATGTGACTTTAACTGAAACTCTCTGTGACAAATAAAAAAGTTGATGTAATTATAAAATATAAGTGGAAGTAAAAATCCTATTTTTAAAATTTAACAAATAATAATAATAATTTTAATATTGGTAACAGCAGGTAATTGAATATTTTGATGGATGAATTTGAGCTTTAAAGCAGTAAAAGCATCATAACATTGTTAACTTGAAGAATTTATTAAAAATAAGGGGAGGGGGAATTGTACAGATGAATTCGATATGATAATATAGAGAGATTCTTGAGATTTTGAAATTAATAATTTTAAAAGTTACAGATTTCTAATAGGTAAGATTAAGTCATAGCAAGTACACATAGTGAGGGTTTAGTCTATTTTCATTCTATTAACTTTCTGTTTGAAACTTATTTCTTAAATTATTTTGCATATAATAATTGAATAAGATAGTTAACACAGCAAGCAACATTTATGACAAAATAATTCTATTTAATTAGCAAAGTATTGAAGGGGGGGGGAAATGTGGCTGCGCAAAGATGGAAAAGAAAAGCTGCTTTTAAAAATCTATGTTTACATTTGATTGTTGTCATTCTGTAATAAGTAATAAAATGGATTTCTGTGGCAAATGCATACATATTTTATATAAATGTAGACATTCAATGAAATAAATTAATCATATAATATTTAAACTTAATTAAGTTCAAATAACAACAGGATAATTTCCTATTACCAGTTTTACATCGCACGAAATAAATACAAAAAGCCAATCACCTTCCTCTTATCAACTAAGCCTTGTTTTAAGATAAGATTGCCCTGCACAAATTTGTGCCAAGGGTTGTTTTTAGCTTGCTCTTCCATTTTCTGCGTCATTTCTTCAGGTGGTATATCTAGTATTGAGGACTTTCTTGCGGGTTTCGAGATGATCTCTTCTTCTTGATCATCCTCCTGAAGAGCCAGGCCAAGTAACCTGGTCATTTGTTTGTCATCTAAGCCAGGCTCCAAGTGGTCTGGTACCTAATAAAATAAGTTAATAATGGATAAATACAATTAAACCCATTAACTGTTTTTGATAAATACACTCATCCAAAAATTATGAATTATGAAAATTAAGTTTTGTATTATGAAGAGTTTATTTGATAGGAGTAATAGGTAAAGACAATTTGCAATTTAAATTATAATTTTAACAAAAATTCAAATATATTCATAAATTTCATGATGTTTAAAGTATTTTGAGGCCAAGTCAAAATCAAAGGAACAAATAAAAGATAATAAATAATTATTATCAACTTCACATATAATAGGAATTGTTTTTCTTAAATGTATAACTGTTATATTAGTCATCCCAGAAGCAATTAGGCAACCATAAATTAGTTCAGAATATTCAATAGAGGGCACATTGGGATAAGAATAATATATATTCTTACATTAAAAAAAAGGGGGGGATAAGGATCCTTTTAGCATGTTTCCAAAAGGGGGGCATAAATTTGATTATTAAAATTAAAAAAAAAGCCATTTGATTAAAAAATAATTTCATATTACACATACTCTGTATTTGACTAATACGCTCATCTTCGATAAATTTTTGTGACACAATTTAAATACAAATTTTCCAGAAACATTGAAACAGTTAAATGGTCAAGTAGGAAAATGAAAAAATTCACAAACATACACACATATATATACATTTTGAATTAATAATGCTTAGCTAAAAATTTGAATATTTAATGATAACACTGTAAATGTAAATGGTAGAGATGAATGGTTTCATTATTTTTTTAAATGTTTTATTATTTTATTAATGAAAGTTAATGCTCATATTTTTCACTAAATAAAACAATTTAATGTTATAAAAAATCTTGGATTTTATTTTCCTGCAGCAAGAATGAGTAGCAAATAATGTAAAAACAGATTGAAAGCATTAAAGACATTTTTTAAAGAAGAAAATTTTTTAAAGTACAAAAAGTATAAAATAAATAATGATATCTGAAAATAATGCAAGAGTTTTCCTAATATAAACTTTTTTCTATCAATTCCTCAACTGACAAATAAATTGTTAAAGAATTTAATTATTATTATTAATAATAATAAAATGCATATGGCTGCTTAAGGATAATGTCATCTGTTAGATTTGTTCTGCAAAAAGACAGATTATTTTGCATTTTTCATTGGTGGTGAATAGCACTTCATATTTCTCAAGAATAAAACTTATCTTATTTAAATTAATCGTACCTTTAAATGTATTACCATACATTTAAAGGTACGATTTTCTTTTAATGTAAAAGCTAAAGCAGAAGGATAACATTTAATATCTGTATAGTTTACAACAGGGATGCACAACCTTTTCAGGATGACAGGCCAAAATATGAAAAGGGATCGTGACAAGGGCCAAAACAGCACATGAATGTTAAAACATATTAAAAATGTGAAAACAAGGTTTTTTTTTGTGACAACATGCATGAATTACAATTATTACTTTACTTATTTTATACATGCACATATTATGCAATGAATAAAACACAAACATTATAGCTATGATTAAAATACTTTATCTAAAAAAAAAGATTCCTGCTAAAAAGTGAACAAACTTGAAATAGAATAACAGAGGAAAACTTCATGGTAATTGTACAGAAAACACAATTTAAATTTGAGAAAAAAATTAATAATCAAAATTAGTAAAAATGAATGAAATGACTGGGACTGAATATTTGAAGTTATTAATTTTATGTTAGGCTTACGATTGGTTGTGGCAATACGAAGAACATCAGAAAGGCTCTCATCAGATATTCTATTTTTTATTTTTGATTTGTTTAAATTCATTAGTGAGAAAGTTTGCTCACAAATGTTGTTTGCTACCAAAGCTGCATTTTGCTACAAGCATAAAAATTAATTGGGTAAATCTTTATAAAATTCTAATATTGGTTTTTCTTTGAATTGATTTTTAAAAAAAAAATAGAATTCTGTAAATCAATTAAGGCTAACTGCATACTCTTATCCACTAGATTTACATCAACAGAAAATGGAGAAGAAAATACATCAATTTTTGTTTAGCTCTTTTCAAAATCTGAAAAATGATAATCAAATGCTTTACACAAAATTTGAATTTATATTGCATTTTCATGTGTGGAAATTTCCTTGTTTGTGAGCTTTTCCTATACGAAAACTCACACTCGCAGGTAGCCATGAAGGCAGCAAACTGAATAGCAGCGGAATAAAAAGTAAATAAACTTGATGAACAACTGTAAATTATATATTCTGATGTAGAATCATTTTCTTATCTGATTTTTATCCTGTTTATCTGAAAAAGTCTCATTTCATTTAAAATTAGTCTTATTTTATTAACAACATTTGCAGATCAACTTTGGCCCGCGGACCATAGGTTGTGCATCTCTGGTTTACAAGTAAATAAATAAATAAAGATGCAATATCAAAAAACATAGAATAAAGGAAAAAAAAACATTTGTAAGGCAATTAAATTACACGGCTTTAAAGTCCTGGCAATTTGATGGACTTATGGGCATGAAATTGAAACTAAATGGTTCAACTGAAATTAAGCATAATCAATATCCTCAAAGAACCAGCTGACTTCGTATAAGAAACATGATCACTACTTCTAAAATACCAAATTTAAATATATTGGAAACCTTAATTTTACACTTACTTGATACTGACTTCTCAGTTCTTCATTACTAGATGTACCAGGCAGGTATGGAAGAATTCTGGGTGGTGTACACTCATGTAAGCGTTCCCAGGGCATATTTTTGAGAAATGGGTGATTTCTAATGGATGGGTATCCATTGGTATCTAGTGAACCTAAACGTTGAGATGGCTCTAAGACCTAAAAACAAATACAAGATTTCTTGACTTGGCAAAAAGGCAATTAAAAATATGTCTTATACAAGTAATAAAAGGTACTTAAAAATTCCTCATTTGAGTCCACTTTTATCTAATATATTCAGTTTATGGTTCAAAAGAGAAAAACAAGTCAATATTGACAATATCCGATTAACTAAAATAATAAATCTGACAAGTCAGAACTGGGTTTTCTTCCTTAGGAATGTTTGAACAATGTTCATATATGTCATAGAGTGGCCAGATACAAAATTTCCTTGTCAGGTTTGAACAACCTGGCATGGAATGGTCATTTAATTTTTTGCTCTTTAGGAAGCTAGAAAATTAACATTCTTTTAGATTTCAATTTGATTATTTTATGAATACTTCACACCTGATAAAATAATCAATTATAATAAATTATTTTCTGTAATACATAATAACTTACCCTTTTTATAAAAAAAATCACCCAAGTAACATTTTACAAAATTATCTACAATTCTAATAAAAGTGAATGAATACTTAAGGAACTAAGTGCGTTTCTGTAGAGGCAACAAAGAGCAAAACAAAAGTTCATAAACAGTCAATGAGTAAATGTAAGGGGAAGGAGGAGAAAAAGAAAGAGAAACATTAAGGAAGAAACACAATATTTGGGACAAAATAAAGCATGATTCTTTATTTCAAGCAAAATAGACTCAAACTGCAAATCTAGTATCTCTAAATTCATGAGGAGAAAGACTGCTTTTAATCTTCAAATTAAGCAATCAGTTAGTGGAATAGACTTCTGTGGGTTGTCAGATAACCATTTCCGATCTGTATTTCTCTTGTTTATTGATATATTTCCTTGCTTTCTCTTCCTAAGCCCCCCTCTCCTTTTTCGTTTATGTCTCAAAGAGTATAAGTAAGCAAGGAACATCAAATTCTCAGGATGGAAAAACAAGTAAATTAGATTGAAAAAAAATCAGATGCTGTTACAGCTCAGCAGATTTAATACAAGAACCAATAATGCCTAAAACAGACCACTAATATGCCAATGGAATTAAAAATGTGTTGAAATGTAAAAGCAAACACTAGTTTATTAAAAGAGGACCATAATACAATTAAACCTATCATTGAAAACTGATATAATTTGAAGTCATGTCTCATATTAAGAACTGAGAAAGAAAATATAATGTAAATGCTTATCTATAATAATAAAAATGGATCTCGAAATGCGTTGCTAAGCGCAAAACCAGAGAACGGCTCGACCGATTCAGCTAATTTTTTGCTTAATATTTTCGTTAAGACACGAGGATGATGCTTATGGAGAGAAAAAATAAAAAAAATGAGAGGAAAATAGTTAAAATGACACTTTTCTTACATTCCCGCCAAAAATCTTCATTTCCTTCCCCCACTGAGTGAGATAGCAGGAAGTAATAAATTATCATTTGTTTAGAAATAAATATGGGAAGTCAGTTGGTTTTCATTTATAGATAAAGGGATGTTTAAAAAAGAAAGAAAATTCTTGCTTTTATTATTAGTCTGTGTGGATATTTAATCTATGTCTGCTCAAAATAAAGTCATAATAAAGTAATAAATAAAGAAAAAAAAGAATAACAGAGTGCAAAAAGGGTTTGTAGAAAAAAAAGTAGTGAAGAAAAAAAGAATAGAAAAATAAAGAAAAGAAGGGGGGTGTCATCATTATTTCCTC
The DNA here is from genome assembly GCA_026289955.1 of Argiope argentata. Lineage (NCBI taxonomy): Eukaryota > Metazoa > Arthropoda > Arachnida > Araneae > Araneidae > Argiope > Argiope argentata. The sequence continues at coordinate 763,767 of JAOUZG010003205.1, forward strand.
TGTGCACAGCATTTTCCAAGCTGTTTTTTAAACTTTTGCATCTCTTGAAAACCAATTGTGTCTTTATTTGTTAAGTGTGTTTACATTTATGAAAATTAGAATCTCCTTATTCTATAAAAACGTAGAATTTTAAAGTAAAATATCAATTCCGGGACAATCATTGCTTGGATAGAAAGAGAAAGATGAATAGTACAATGAACAAAACATCTGAAGAAAATAATATTATAAATGAATTATATGATTATCAAAATTTGTTTGGTTTAAAAATATTTTGGTGAAAAACCTGTTATGAGACACAGCTACATAAAATATTATATGAAAATTTTAGCGACCTAATACTGGCGAACCGACTGGTTGCCAAAGGCAGCTAATACATGCATAAAAATGTAAGTCAGAATAAGAAAAACGTTTTCTAGATACAATAATATAACAAATTTTTTTAAATAAATATATTCTTGTCTTATTTGAATGCAAACCTAATCTCACGTATATTTCAGGTTTTATTATTTTTAAATAAAAAATTACAAATTTTAAACAAATACACACACACATTATATATATTTACGAATTTGAGCTTATTGTTTTGGCCTCAACTTTTAAGAATTTGAAATTGCATGGTTTTAACAATAATCTATGGATAACTTCAAATTAAAATTACTACAAAACACTTTCTTAATATCATTGTTAAATATCAGAATTTTTTAATACTCAATTTTTGATTCATAACAATTCTGAAAAATGTATTATCCTTATATATATATATAATATTTAAATGCAGATTATATATTTTGGCAAATTAAGTAAAGAACTCAATGTATTCGTAAGGTTTATATTAAGACTTCTAAAATTGTAATTTGTAAAGAAATCATTTGGAATCTCATACATAAATACATAAAAAAGAACCATCTTTTTATGCTAACAGAGATATCATTATTTCCTTAATAATTTTGGAATGATAGGAAAATTATATAGAAATTCCTAGTTAATTAAAAAATATAGATATGATATTATTGATAACTAATTTATTCCTTGAATTATAGATGCACACACAACATGCATTTTAAAAACTAGTTTAACACTAAATATATATATATATATTTAAGAATTAAAGCAACTGAAATCTTACCAATAATTTTTGGACAAGATCTTTTGCTGCAACTGAAAATCCATCAGGAAATTCATATTCTAGTTTAGTAATTTTCTGGAATATCAAGTATTCATTGCTGAAACAAAACACACTTGCTATGAATATTACTTCTTATTAATCTTAAATAACAGGAAATGAAATAACTATTGAACAACTTACGGAGCTCGGAAAGGCGGAAGACCAGAGATCATTTGATAAATTATACATCCTAAAGCCCATAAGTCAACACTGAAATTTGAAAACATGTTTTTCAACGATAATTTATAATTACATTTTCATCTCATTTATATTTACATAATAAAATTTAATAAGTACAAAATTTAAAAAAATTTCTCGCTTATCATTTTTTTCATCTATATTAATAAAAATGGAACTCGAAATGCGTTGCTAAGCGCAAAACTAGAGAACGGCTCGACCGATTCGGCTAATTTTTATTTTAATATTTTCGTTAAGACACGAAGATGGTTCTTATGGAGAGAAAAAATTAAAAAATGGCGTGGAAAATAATTAAAACGACACTTTTCTTACTTTCCCGCCAAAAATCTTCATTTCCTTCCCCCACACCGAGTAAGATAGCAAGAAGTAATAAATTATCATTTGTTTAGAAAGAAATACGCAAAGTCAGTTGGTTTTCATTCATAGATAACGGGATGTTTAAAAAAGAAAGAAAATAGTTGCTTTTATTATTAGTCTGTATGGATATTTAATCTATGCCAGCTGGAAATAAAGTCTGGGCAGGGAAGAAAAAAAAAAAGAATAACAAAGTGAAAATAGGGTTTGTAGAAACAAAATTAGTGAAGAAAAAAAAGGATAGAAAAAAAAAAAAAGAAAAGAAAAGAAGAATGTGTGTGCTTCAATATTATTTCCTCTGTGCGCGGCATTTTCCAAGCTGTTTTTAAACTTTTGCATCTCTTGAAAACCAATTGTGTCTTTATTGTTTAGTGTGTTTACATTTAAGTAAACTTGAATCTCATTATTCTATAAAAACGTAGAATTTTAGACCTTTTCCTCCACCATTTAAGTAAAATATCAATTCCGGGACAATCATTGCTCGGATAGAAAGAGAAAGATGAATAGCACAATGAACAGAACATCTGAAGAAAATAATACTAAATAATTAAATGAATTATATGATTATCGAAATTTATTTGGTTTAAAAATATTTTGATGAAAAACCTGTTGAGACACAGCTACATAAAATATTATATGAAAATTTTAGCGAGCATTAATACTGGCGAACCGACTGGTCGCCAAAGGCGGCTAGTATATAATAATAAAATAAAATCAGCAATACATCAGAGAGATATTAGAATTGGAATCTTTAATACCAAATTTTTGAAATGCAATTATAATTTTGATGTCGTTAGTTAAAATATTACAAAAAAGGAAATTAATATCACAATGTTATTATTATGCTAAATTTGCTTTGTTTTTAAAACATAACATAAAAGGAGCACATTTCATGCATTTATCAAAATAGTATTCTTATATAGTGCAAAAGTTTTGTTCATTATTCCTTAAATGCACAAGATATTAGCAGCAGCTAAATTTTTTTAACATTATATATGAATAAATTATGCTCATAAAAATTTCTTAGAACACAGGTTGCATAGAGTTAAAGCTTTTTAATTCAGATAATATGGGGAAAAAAACCCAGCCATGATTAGAGAAATATTAAATATTCAAGATATGCATTATAGAACATTAGGAAATGGATAATGCAAAATAGACTATTAAAAATGGTGATTCTTTTATTTCACACAGATAGTATTAATTTGCAATAATTGAATTTATATTGGAGTACTTGTGGCAATTGTTGACATCAGTTGTACTCCTATATCATTTAAAATTCATAACTAATATGCATCATAACTATGATAAGTGTAACCATTATTCATTCATTCTACTCTGGAGTTTTTATTAAACACTGTTTTCTGTATACCTACCATTAAGATTTCAAATTCTTGTTTATTAGCTTTACCTCTTCAATTGTGAGAATAGGGATACTATCAATTGGTGTAGTCAATGACAAGTAATGTCATTTGTCAAAAAAATCGAGTTTAATTACATTCAAATTGATAAATAATATACGTCAGATTGCTATGAATTGACATAATATGATAAATGAACTGTATAATATAATTTCGAAACAATTGGGTATCCATATTTTTTCGACTAAAAACAATTTAAATTTCAAAAACTTTGCAATTTTGAATTGTTTTAACAACAACTTCAAATATTTGATTTTTTTCGTCAGCCTTAAAAGGATGCATAGACAAAGACAAAAACTTGCATTTCCTAATTAAGGAAAATTCTTAAAGTATGAAATTTCCTTCCCTAATTTTATCATTTGTCTATATAAATGGAAAAATGTTTAATTACCATGTTTTATTGGCTCTGATTCTTATAATTTTTAAAAATTTTATTTTAGATCATAGCCACAATAAGACACATGAAAATAAATTTAATTCATATTTTAAGTCAATTTGGCAACAAATGTAAATAAGAGCAATTATTAAAATATAAATAAATCATTGCAAACATGGAGCTCTTTTCTACAGAAACCAAGCTATAAACCATTATAAAACAAAACCAAGCATTTTTTTTGTGGGGGGGAAAGTCTGAGGTTTTTTTTTTTTTTTTTTGTTAAAGAATTTGATCAAAAAATTTGATATGGATATAACCTTTTGGCATAAAGAAACTACTAAGTTTCATCAAAATAATCTGTTGCATATGAGAATTATCAAATACAAATATATGAGCAAACAAAGAAATGATTACAAAATCATTTTTTTCTTTGATCTCAAAGAGACTTGAAACCTAAAAATTCAATCAATTTTTTTGAATTAAAAGTATTTTGATTACTTTTTTTTCAACAGCTTCTGATATGAAAAAGTATGAATGTCAAAATGATCAGGAACTTCAAGAGATATTCAATTATTATAAAAAATAAAGAATGTATGGTATTACTTCAAATCACTTTATATGAATCACACAAAATTAAAAGCGATGAAAAAAAAAGTAAAAACAATAATTGTGTGTAATTCAAGATTAGAAACCATACCTGTTAAATCAGAGCACCAAAGAAGCTGAACCAGCTTCACCAGATTCCATCAGAATCAAAAGCAATGAAGTGTTGCCAAATGATTTTAAATAAATGAAACGATTAAAAACGGAATATTGTGGCCATTAAATAAAATAAATTTTTGGCTTTTTTAGAGCTTTTAAATACAGCATACTTAATAATGCAAATTATATTATTATGAAAATTAAAGGATGTATGGTATTATAGAAAATATAATACAGTTATTTCTTGAATTCAGTTATGGATATTCTTATTTCTTTTTAAAAATAATTATGCTATTTACAAAAGATTGTCCCCATCTATTTGTTTCCTGATGCATAATTATTATTATGGCAATTAATATATATATAAAATCATGTTATATTTTAACTTCAGTTATAACCAAGATAATATTAAAATCTAGAAAAAATTATATGAAGTTAAGAAAAATAAAATAAAATCACAAGATAATATGTATTTCCCATAAAGTTTTCACATTATATATATATATTCATCAATCCAGATGAAGGTTTTAAAATAAAATTTGATTTATAATTTCAATTTCTATAGAAATAAGTAACATAACATGATATAAATATGTATAGCATGATAAATTTTTAAACGTTTCTAAAAAAAACAAACCAATATTTATGCCATACCAAAAAATTATATATATATATATATATATATGTATATATATACTGCATAAAAGATGCTGTATATACTTACACTTGGACTTTTTAAATCTTTAGATTAAAAAAAAATTATATTTAAAGTGCTTTAAGGCTAATTCTTTGCATATGAAAAATTGTGGCCACAGCACATATCTAATAAGTTACATTAAATTACATTATAAACACAACTGACTTTCATATATATATATATAAGATCCATGTTCAATACAGATAAGATAATTTCATCTGATAGAAATGAATTCACAAGAATATCAAACCAATAAAATAAACAAAATTAACCAACAGATCACGTCAAAACAAAAAATGTCTGACTATTCAAATGAATCAAATTTAATACCTGGGTGATGAGCTTTTATCACTCAACATCTC
>JAOUZG010003205.1:769051-817546 GCA_026289955.1 Argiope argentata
AATCAAATTTAATACCTGGGTGATGAGCTTTTATCACTCAACATCTCTGGTGAAACATACTGTGCTGTGCCTACAAATGAACTCTTTCTGCTAGTCTCACTATTTGATGCTGTTATGAATAAAAGAAAATATAAAATAATCAGCCTCATAAAAAAAATGGAATGCAGAGATAATGCTGATGTGTGAATCTACTTACTGTCACTGTTTTCTTCATTTATGAATTTGGCTGATCCAAAGTCTGTAATTTGAATGTGCATATTTTCATCTAATAATATGTTTTCAGGCTTTAAATCCCTTTAAAGAAAATATAATTAGTAAAACTGAGAAATACTAGAATTCTTAATCAATCAAAAACGACCCAGCTAAAACAATCAGAAAACAAACTTATAGACAAACTTTGTATCAAATACCAAGCTAGGTACTTGTTTATTTTTATAGTTCCCAAGTTTTACTGAGCCAATTATAAGTTTCGGGAAGACAGTCCCACTCCTTAAGATGTTAAAATATTGAGAAGATTTTGCATTCCTATGTTTATATAGCAATTTCTAGATTAAGTCATGCTTGTCAATGTGAAGTTGGTAATTATTTGAATTTTTTAGGTAGTTTTTGTCATTTCACTATGAAGCGGTAAGTAATCTGATGCATGAAAACTGTAAAAATAATTCCCAATGCACCGTATTCAAATTTTAATTAGTTTAGTATCTTATATTTTAAGATTAAATTAGTCCAATTTTTAATGAAACTTATACTATAATTAAAGGACGAGTGAGTTGAGATCTTCCATTTAAAATTTCCATCCCACACCAACAAGATAATGTCTAGTAATGATGGATTAAACACATAGGAAATCTTGCAGATATAGTGATGCCTCAAATTAGTAACTTCTTAATCTTCACAGACTGCTCGCACTTGCATCATAGCATCAGAATATTTGTGTTAGAAAATAATTATGAAAATTTTAATAGCATTTTTTAGCATTAACTACACATAGAGTATTCATTTTAAATAAAGCACATTAATTAATTGTGGTATCACTTGATTTCCATGGTAACAGCGATACATTACCAAATCACATTTAAAAAACTAAGAGCAACCACATACACTTTCAATTTGTAATTGTAGCTTGGCATCATTCAAGCCATTCTTTTAATAGTAGTTTATGTGGAAATCAAGATGTATCCTAATTTCTATGCCATTAGAGATAGGTGCATATTTACAGTTGAAGAAATGTTGTAAATGATATAAAGAGTTAAAGTTATTATTATTAATTTTTTTATAGCCAGTAAATGTGTCACTGAGAGGGGGAATTTTTTAAAAAAAATGTAAATTTTGATATAATTCCCCAGTTGCATGAGCCCTATTTAATAAAATATTCTTGCCCCACTAACATTTTAAACAAAAAAATTTCACTTTTCAATAATTAAATCATGATTATTTGAATTTTATTATTCCAAACTAATTAATGACAATCTCAAGTAAGTCACACTAAGTGATAAAACAGATGTTTCATAACATGGCAATTTTTCCAGAAGTTAATTGATTGATTTAAATAAAATAACATATAATTCGTTACATCATTTAGAGTATTTATTAAAAGTGGAAAAAAGGGTCTATCCTTAAAGGTTTGAAAATTGGTTATTGCTGCATGATTAGGATACACACCTCGAATTTTCTTTCAGAACAAAAAGGTATAATTATTAACAGAACACAGATAAAATCTATCTAAATTTATATTAAAAAATACAAAAAAATAATAAATCAAAAATTTCAATCAATTTATATTCTATACATAAATATGACATGGAAAAAAAAGAAATACAAGCAATTTTAATCAACAATAAAATTATTTACCTATGTATGATATTTAGCCTGTGCAGGTGCTCAATTGCCAATAATATTTCAGCAGTATAAAACCTAGTACATTCTTCATCAAAGGATCCAACCTTGACTATATAAGGCAGAAGCTCACCATGACTTGCATAATTCATTACAAAATCTTTATATAACAGTTAAGAAAAGCATCAACATGTATTATTGTTATGACATATAAATTTAATATAATAACTATAGATAAGGGATGCACAACCTTTTCAGGATGAGGGACCAAAATATGAAAAGGGACCATGACAAGGGCCAACAGCACATGAATGTTAAAACATATTAAAAATGTGAAAACATTGTTTCTTTTGTGTCAATACGCATGAATTACAATTATTAATTTACTTATTTTACAAATGCACACATTATGCAATAAATCAATGAATAAAACACAAACATCATAGCTATGATTAAAATACTTCAACGAAAAAAAGATTCATGCTAAAAAGGGGACAAACTTGAAATAGAATAACAGAGGAAAACTTTTTGGTAATTATACAGAGAACACAATTCAAATTTTGAGAAAAAAATTAATAATCAAAATTAGTAAAAATTAATGAAATAACTGGGATTGAATATTTGAAGTTATTGATCTTATGTTGGGCTTAAGATTGGTTTTGGCAATATGCAGAACAGCAGAAAGTTCTCATCTCGTTTTTATTTTCGATTTATTTAAATTCATTAATGAGAAAGTTTGCTCCGAAATGTAAGTGCTGCCAAAGAAAGTTGCACATGCAAGTGTATTTTGCTACAAGCATAAAAACTCCTTGGGTAAATTTTTATAAAATTCTAATATCGATAATTCTGATTTTTTCGATCGAAAAAATCAGAATTCTGTAAATTAATTAAGGCTAACTGGATACTCTCATCTACTAGATTTACATCAACAGAAAATGGAGAAGAAAATGCATAAAATTTTGTTTGTCACTTTTCAAAACCTGAAAACCGATCATCAAATGCTTTATGCAAGATTTGATCCTCATTCTGCATTTTCATGTGTGGAAATTTTTCACACCTGCAAGCTTTGTATTCGCAGGTAGGCATGAAGGGAACAAACTGAAAAGCCATGCAAAAATAAGTAAATAAACGATGAACAACTGTGAATTATTTATTCTGACGTAGAATCGTTTTCGTATCAGATTTTTATCCTGTTTATTTGAAAAAGTCTCATTTCATTTTTAATTAGTTTTATTTTATTAACAACATTCACGGGCCAACTTCGAAGGCTACATGGGCTAATTTTGACCCATGGGTCATAGGTTGTGCATCCCTGCTATAGATTAACGTAGTAATAATTACTAAAGTTTTGAGAAATGTTGCTTCAATTTTAAGCACACATAATTTTCATCATAAGACCTTTTCTTTATACAAATTACCAAACAAAATTGCAATCCTTTATTAAAATTAGACAATATTAATGTTAGAATTATTATAATTTTGGACCCGGAATTTTATAATTATTAATTAGATGAAATGTTTGTATATAGTTCTAAATACGTTTATAAAGAAGTGATTTCCAATCTATATGCAATACTATTAAAGATTACATAATCCAACATAATAATAATATAAGTTGAATAAATAAATCAGCAGAATGGAACAGATAATATATAAATATACCATGTACATATATTGTAAGATATCCAGCAAGTAGGTTGGTTCTAAATTCTAGAGTACTTCAAAGAGAATTACTTCCATTCCTTAGTGAATACTGGTTTTTAAAAATTCATTGCTGATTTGCTAAAGGACATTTGTACATCTCATTTAAAATATACTAAGATGACAGCATTAGCCTCTCATCGTTCTTCTTTTCTTTCCCATTTCTTAGATGAATTATTTTTAAATAATGTATAAAGAATTCATTAACACATTTAATGGTTCAAAAATAATCCTCAGAACTAAATCTTAAGTTTTAAATAAGTAAAAAAAAATTACAATAGGCAAAAAAATTAATTTTCATTTTTGTATAGTAAACTTTCAGATCAATTCAAAATTTTCAAAAGCAAATCATTGTCAAAAATTTGTGCAAGTATATAAAATTACAAATACAAATAACAAGGAAAATAGTATCTGTTTTTATCAGTGTGATTATAATTATAATTAATCTTGACTAGTATAACGAATAAGTGTTAGTTATTCATCCGAATTTATCACTTTAACAATTTAATATTCATATTCCTTTTACAACATAAAAACTAAAAACTTATAAAATGAAAGAAAATAAAACTTATAAAAAAATAAAACAAGAATTCATTTATAAAAAAATCTTTTATAAATGAAAGAAAATAGTTTTAAAATCCCTTCAATAAAATTTCAGTTAATAGAGGGATGGAAAAAGGAGATTTTTTTAAAAAAAAAGTTGAAACACAATTAAAGGAAGGATACCAAAAAACAGTATAAAAATGCTAAATGGAGAAAATTTCATAAACAAAAGATACTTTTTATTAAAATTTTTGATTAACATATTAAATAAATATGTTTCATATCAATAAACAATACAAAAAAGTAAATTAATTTTTTGATAAAATTAGGCAACATTTATGATTTGTGTAAAAGCAAAACTGCTCATAGGTACATTTTAAAAATTCAATATTAAATAAAACGTAAGAAGGACTCTATTACATCCTATAATAAATTAAAACTAATATTTTTAAAAAATTAATTCACAAAAATAACAATAATTATAAACATTTGATCAAAATCCAACTCATGAAAAGGATACATAACCTATCATTATCTTGAAATGTGCAGTACAATTTAATAAAGAATGGGCTAGGATGTTCATTTAAACGATTCATTATTAACTTCTCTCGCATAACAGCCTTTTGCTTCTTCTCACGCAAAATATGTCGCTTTTCACACACTTTAACTGCAAAAGAAATATGTGGTTCATTAAAACATATCCTGTTGTAATTGTTATGTATATCATTTCCATGATATCTAAATGAATTTCCTTAGAACATTTAAAACTATTAAGAATATATTCAACTGTTTAAATGTTCCGTCATAAATAAATAGTTTGCATTCAATTTTTATATGTTTCATACACCAAAAAGAAACTACATGCTACTATACAAATGTAGCCTTATATTTTCAATGCTATGAAAGTTAGCACTTAAATATATATAAACTTTAAGTTTAAGGAAAAGTAATGTAAAAGTCACTATAACTATAAATCACCATAATCCAAGTTTTAAAAAAATCGGTAAAAAATGATGAATTAGTAGGAAAAATAGCTAGTTTGACTAATTGTGTATAGTATTTTTCAACCTAAGCATTAAGATGAGTATTTATTGAAGTGAACATTTTAAGCATGAAATAGAAGAAATTTTATTTAAAAAAAAAAGACTTTTCCTCGTTTACCTGTTTTAAAATAAACTGAAATACTCACATTTATATGAACTTTTTTTAAATGAAATTTTAAGGATGCAAAGTAAAATAATAAAATTCGATTGTTTAACATCTTAAACACATTCATAATGAAACAAAAGTTCATTTTTTCCATACTCTTTAGAACAGCTATTATTATTTCCAATGTCAATAAAAAAGCATTTGTATTTATTGATTCATTTATATCAATTTTATTTTCAACAAATAAACATTTGATACTTGTAAAATATTTTAATTATTGTCAATGAATAATGATGACATACTTAAGTGATACAAAAAACAAAAGTTATAGAATTATGAGTCTTTGAAGTATCCAGTCAAAATAAACATGAATTGTTCATGACGAAATTTGTGTAAAGTATGTAAAAAATATTTAAACATAGTAACAAAGACACAGTTTAAGTTATACATACTTGCATATTCTCTATTAGTATGAATGTCCTTTGCCAAATATACCTAAAACCAGAAAATAAAAATATTTAGAGAGTGCTAACAAAGCCAATAAGATGGCATAAATTCTTTCAAAACATATTCAATTTGGAAATTAATAAGCTCAAAAAATTTTTTTTATTATTTATTATCTTCATATGAATAAAAAATATTTTCCCTAAGCTACTGATTCTTAAAATTTATGAATTCTCAAAAAATATAATCTTAATGAAATTAATAAGCAAATTTTGATGTGATATCTTAAAATCAACATCTTATTTTTAGCTATAATTTATTTATTTAGTTTATAACATATAAACTATACAAATTGCATTTTAAAAAGTTGTCACACATACACACCACACCTTTCAAACATCTACTGCATTCTATTAGAATTTCTAATATTTTAGTTTAAACAAGGAAAATATTAAAAAATTGTTAATAATAATGAGAAATTAGTGAAATATTTTTACTATTCTTCATAATGATCCTAATTTTAAATTGCCAACTTATTAAAACTCCAGTTGATGATTAGTGGTTAGGTTTACCCAAGGTGACTTTTTGTTCAACTGTTATATGATTTGATCCAGGGACGCAATCCAAAGTTTAAGAAGTATAGATCAGTATTTTATTAATGACACATTTAATATATAATATTCCACATTTAATAAAAATCAATAAAGTAGTATAAAAAATAAAAATCAATGTAGTATCTAGTCTTCATTAACAATGAATATTAACAAATACATGTTATCTTTAAAAATTATTCCGGACATTAAAAATATAAAATTCCTAAGATTGATAAGACAAAAAGGTAGACTATAAAATCCATTAAAATTTAACTATTTCTTTAGTAAAATTAATTGATAATATAAAGTATGAAAATATGCATTAGAATGTAAAAAGTAAATAGCTGAATATATCTTTTACCATAGAAAAAGACCCTTCTCCTATAAGCTTTCCAAAACGAAAATCTTTTGCAGATTTCTTTGCTGGTGGTTTTGCCTCAGCTACGGCATTATTAGACCCATTACCTTGAGGTTCATCTATATTTTGAATACGACACTCCACAGACTTTAAAAAAAGAAATTAATAGAATTGTTATAGCAAAATTTTCATCATAAAAACTAATATCAATTTTAAAATAATAATATCAGAGAAAATATTCTCATAAAATTCATAAAATTATATAAATGGCAAGAGAACTTCTCATAAAATTATTCAGTTCAATTTTATATAGTAATAATTTATATTTCTCATGTAATTACAAATTTTTTATTGGTTACTAAAATGCTGTAAAACTCAATTTCGAATTGAATACTAGACTTGTAACAGAAACATATAATTTTAAAGTTATAAGAGAGTTTTTTTAATACAACTAAAATGTGTCTTCAATTAAATTAATTCTTGAATGTAAAATGTTCTGTTTATAGAACAGTTTTATTTCACTTCAGTGAATAAACTGAATACATTGTATTGTTTCTGAATGCATTGTATTGTAAGAAGCTCATATGCTTTCCTTATAATTTCAACTATCATAAAATAGACACGAGCAAAAATTTTCTCTTTCGGGAGGGTAGGGGGAAATAAAACCTCGCATTATTTTTAAGGCAATACAATGAATTCATAAAAGTCTTACATTTAAAAAATATTTTAACAATACTTTTATTTTTTTCTATATGACAGAATTTTCAGTAAATTTTCTGAAAAGAAAATGTTTTTAATATTTAATTTAAATTAGTTTTCTTAATTGTGGTAGTATCAACAGAAATTAATAGAAATTTACTGTAATTTATAATTAAATTAATTGGCCGTTAGCTTTAAAATAACTTGACCGTTAAAAAGTTAAGATTGAAATACAAGACAATATGTCACCAGTAAGAAAATTATCAGCTATTAAAAAAAAAATCATAAAATGATCTACTAAGCTTTTAATAAATAAAAATGTAATCTGATGAAAGGATGGGTAATTACATATTAAGCCGTCAATCTTTATCGGCAAATTCGAAGGCGTCGCCAATGGGTTGCTAAACTGCCGATAATGGCAAACAACTGTCATTATTTTTAAAAAATGTGCAAACCTTAAATATTGCCCGTCATTTTGTTGGTTTTGCAGATTATTAAGCACTTTTTCTTTTCTGATTTTTTTACTCGTTAAAATGATTAAAATTTGGGATTTGAACAATTAGGGTATGAAAAAAAAAACACATTTGGATTCCTATTTGTGAGAATTTATGTGGCGCAGACTTCATAAGGAAGGTTATCTATTCACAGCTATTCTGAAAAGCATCAAAGAGTTCTGGCCACCTAAGTAAATTGGCTTGAGGTGATCGGTGAATGTTGGCACACTGACGGTCTAATATGTAAGTACCAAAGAATGATGAAAGTAACTGGAACAATATGATAGAAGTTTGAACAGTAGTTGAATTGATCATGTACATTCTATAACAAGCATACACAGGAAATAATACCTCATAAAAAATAATTTATTGGTAGAAATATAAATTAAAGTCCCATTCATAAATATTTTCTGAAAGTCAGCAATAAAACTAAATAAAAATCAAAGAATAAACTAAATTTTTTCCATAACAGGGATACGCTAATATTTATATAATGCAAAAATAACCAAATAAATATTTCAGATGTAAAAGAACATTCAAGTTTTTTAAACTTCCATCTTATTAATCTACAAAGTTTGAAGCAGGGGGAAAATTAGTTTTGTAAGTATATTGAGAACTACACAGTAAACTAGCAATCAGTTATTTAGATTAATAATATAACAATTCTAAAGATTATATAACTAATTCTAATGTAATAAAATAAAAATTAGATAATCTATCATTACTTTTAGAATACATAATTGAAAAATGAATGTAACAACTCATACAAAAACATAATTTTATACATAGAAGGAATAGGAAAAGTAGATAACTGCTTAGCAGTCCCAGAATTTTTTTAAAGAAAATTCTAGGGTAATCTAATTTTGTGCTTTTATTTGATTTACTAAGACTATGTAATTAAACATTATCAAATTAAAATGAGGCAATATTTAAATGTCAGAGTAATATAAATGATGTAACTCCTAAGAATGAATTATTCTAAGGACAGCATTAAAAAAAAATTTGAACTTAAGAATTTAGAAAGTGTTTTAAAAAATTGTATTTTTTATTATTATTTTAAAATTAATTGAAATACCATTTTCCATCAAGTGTGAGATATAAAAATCAATTTGATTGAAGGTGAAGTGCAAATAAATCATTTCTTAAAAAATTCAAATTATTTTAAAATTGCTTATATAAGTATTAAATTAAAGTCAATAAAGAATTAACTTTGGGAAAAAAATGGAAAAGTGCTCCTGAAATTTACATCATCTAAAGGTTTTTCAGAGCTTAATCCAGTCCTGATTTTAATGAAGTCAAAGAAATATACACACAGAATAACTATTTGGTCAGATTTTTTTCTAACTGGATTCAAGCTTCAAGTTTTATGAAAGCAAGAAAAAAAATAAGGATAATATTTTCTTGAATATCCCCCCCCCAAAAAAAAATGTTAAATTGGAAAAGAGAATATTAAAAAAAGTTGATCGAGCTCCTCCTCAATAAATAAGTTCGGAGTAAATAAAAAATATTATTCCTTTAGTTGGTAAGTCACCATATAATGTAGAATTCTGCCATATTTCTTATAACGATTTTAAAGTGAAAAAATGTCAAAAATGCAAAATTGCTCCAAATTTCTTTGACGATTTTTCGCTAACTCCCGGCTTTTTGGAAAAGAACCAAATAGAATATAAAGTAAGAAAAATATTGCATTAAGAATTAATACCATTGATTAATTTTATAAACTATTAAAAGTAGCTGATATTTGGGCCATCCAGGTATTGCTACTGTAACTATATATAAAATAAAACTAAACTAAAGGTATAGTAATAGTAAAAGATATATGTAAAAACTTTAGGTGATGATTTTATCAACTAAGTTTTCTTATTTGAATGCAAATGTTATTTCTAAATGGTACTAATCTTCCTATCCCACAATTTTAACAAATTATGTGTCATAGTATTACAGCATAATGGAGAGTCAACACCACATAGATTAAACATTTCGTAGTTAAAAATTAAAAGGCCATCCATAGTATCACCACATATTTTGGTATGAAATTTCATTATTTTAAAAATATGTTGTAATTATTAGCATTTAAATGATATTGATATAAATTGTATTGTATTTAGAGTACATTAATTTTTTTGATTTCCTGATTTAATTGTTAACAGACTTTCTTTATTAAATTAAAATTCATGAAAAAATTTCAAGCATAAATAAAACCACCATTTTCTTCTATACAATATATTACTATTAATTTTAAGGTTAACCATAACTAATGCAGTCCATATATACAAAAAAAGATTCTTTACAAAAATTTAACCCATGACTAAAATGCAGGTACCACACAATAAAATTGTCATTATCTAGTATAAAATATATTATCATTTTTAAAAGACAAATATAACAAAACAATGCATAAAAAGATCCAATTTTTATGAAAACAAACACCTAATTTTTGTTCCACATTTTTAACCTTAAAATTAATTGAATAAAAACACTTAAAAAATTAATTGAAAGTTATGAATATGTCTCCCTATGATAAGGAGTAATGCAAAATTAGCTATAATACAGTATATATATTATTGTATGCAAGTATTATTTAAAAAATAAATATTTTTTAAAGAGAACAAGCAATTTTAACAAAAGCTATGGACTAATTTTAAAAACTAATCTATTATTTAATTTTATATTTATTTTAAAACATTGCTACTGAGCACATATTTGTAAATGTCAACAATGATACCTTGTTTACATGTATATATTAATTTTTTGGTCAAATTTTTAACATTATCGATAGAAGCAATATTATTCTCGAACAATGAAATAGTAAAAAAATATGCAGAAAAATGGATATTCTTTCAAAGCTAGTAATAATTTCTGGCATTTCAACCGGATCTAATGCAGACAGTTTGATAATATGCAAGAGAATATTTTTCATGAAAATTAAGTCCTTATTTAAACGATTTCTCGCCATTTACAATTTCATAAATAATAGTGTGTAATTACTATCCGTCCGATTATGCAACAAAATACAAACATTTATATTAAGAATGAATCAATATAAAATCAAAGAAATTTTTTGCGAATATAGATTTGTTTCTCTCCTATACAATAAAATAACATAGAACTAATACGGATTTATACTTACAACTTCCCCGGCACTCATAATAATGCCTTTTTCGGGTTACATCCACAAAGGTTCAGATTTTATACACAATCTTAATTTAAAAAGTCAACTAAAATTACACGAATCAGATAAAACAACAGAAAAAAAATTAATTTTGAGAAGCAAACGCTGGTGCTGTGTGGAGGTGGAGCATTCCTGAGTATAAGCAATTTGTTTTTTCAAAATATTTATCTTATTTTCTTTAACTTGTTAGATTAAGCACCATATTTTTAAAAAAGTTTTATCCAATCATTTAGGATTTATTAATTGATTAAATTAAGGAAAAAAAGTTTTCGTGTTTTATGCGGAGATTTTTACAGCTCAACTTTTTAATCCGTCGGACTACTGCAGTGCGAAAATTTTGTTTACTGCTTAGTTTTGGTTTCTTAAGCAGAAGCGCTTTTTCTTAAAGAGGTTCGTGTGGAAATAGCACATTTTATTTTCTGTAAGTACAAATCATTTCGGGAAAATTTTTGACCTGATGTTTATGTTAATTTTAAATTGCCTACACATTGGAAAATTTCCATAATCTCATGCTAATTTCTTTTTAAATATAATCTTTGGGTGTGTCAAAAGCAATATTTTATTCAAACTTTTAATTCGACTCCACGAACAAAAAGTATGATGTATCGAAATGTGCAATATTTATTAACATTTTTGTAATTAATGAATTAGATATTTGTGACAGTTAAAATGATCTTACCATTTATGAATTAGATTTTTAAAAGAGATATAATATCTCTGATGTTTGTCGCAGTTTAGTAATTGTAGATTAATAATTTTTGACATTCTGCACCTATTAGATATTGACGAAGCGAAACTTTTTATATGAAAAAAGAAATTATATTCCCCAAAAAATCATTTTTTTCCTATTATTATGATTTAATTTTGGTAAAATTGCAATTTTTAATCTACTCAGGAAGGAAATGCTCTCGAAAATGAAAAATTCGTTTAAACGTATCATCAATTAATATTTTCATTGAAGTATTATCATATAATATATATAAAACTTTTTACCTCAAGCAACATAGAAATCTATCTGAATTTAGATTAAATAGAAATGAGAATTGATGTTGTAATCATTGACTGATTTCGATGCAACAGTTTCTTTTAAAAATATTGTCCTTAAAAATTATATTTTTTAATATTTACTTGCTTGTAGTATTAAAAAATAAGCAAAAATACATTAAATTTGTATTATCAAATACTTATGTTATTACACAAAATGGTATTTAGTGTGAAAGATTTTAAATTAAAACTTACATGGAATTCTATATACTTTTTTTATGTATTGACATGCATAGTGAAACTTTGTCCAATGAAAATTTTATTAACATTTTTAATACACATATTTCGTTAATGACTTTAAAGGAGTTGTTGAAATTAAACTATGTACTTACATATTAGACCATTAATCTTTATTGCTAAATTTGAAGGCGTCACCAATGAGTTACTAAACTGCCAATAATGGCACCCCCTTCCCCCGCCATTATTTAAAAAGTTGCTCAAACATTAACTGACATCCCTCATTTTGTTGGTTTCGTTGGCGTTGACGGTTTATCACTAAATTTGAATCCATCACCAATGAATTACTAAATCTTTGGTGACCATTGACGTTGATAGTCTAATACATTACCTTAATTTACCTTAAATTATTTATCATAGAAAAAATTGAGGCACTCTTAGTAATTTTCATGACATGGATAATTTTTTGAATTTTAAAATGGAGTTATAGTTATTCAATTAATAGTTTCCAAAAGTTATTCTTGAAGAGCATTAAATTTATCATGAATGAAAAATGTATCAGGATGCCTACTGTTGAAATTTTCAAATTTTATTATGCTTTACAATCTTAAACTAAAAGTAGCATTAAAGTGGTAGTTATTGATTTTCTTTCTTAATATTATATAGTCTTTTTATTTTAATAATTGTTCAATAGGGTTTAATCATTGAAGGTCGATACATAACTGTTGTAATCTTAACATTGATATAATTTTCACATCAGTTGAGCATATGGTTAGTGAAAATAATTTGTATCCAACTTTTTCAATTTTAGAAGTTTTCCTTGTTCCATTTTTAATTCCAGTTTCTTTATGATTTGTAACAAAAATAAATTTTAGTTATAAATTAATGAAATAATAGTACGATAAAATTAACTGTATATTTTTTCAGTTTATTTTTTAATTTTTTTGCATTTGATTAAAAACAATTCTTCATTTTCAGATTTCAGACGATAAAAATACAAGTATGGCATCATTTTATAAACAGACAGCACTAATGTGCATGAATTCCTTTTCTGCTTTTTTTGAAAAATTCACTTTTGAGTATCATCTTAAAGGAAAAAGGAAACTTTGGGTCATATAGCACACTTAGTAAAATTTTAATTTATTCTCTATTGATATATTTTCATTTGCTGCTTTATTTTGGTTTGCTGAGTCATTAAGAAGGTAAGAATAATTTATTTTTTGTTGCAATGCATACCTTATTTTATTGCTTTTTTATTCACTTAATAGCAGTTGTTTTAAGGCATAATTATTTGAATAAGAAATTATTCTTGATAATGCAGAACTTGCTAAAATGTTAATTACTATATAAAGTGTTAAAAATTTATGTTATGAATGGCAAATTTCTAAAGTGCAATATTTTCTGACAGTTTAATTTGCTACTTTAACAAAAAAGCATTTTTATCACCTGATTTCTTTGCTATTGAGAACATTTATTATACCTTTATTTTTATTTCATTGAATGCTTATTTTTATTTGCTTGCTTTTTATTTACTGATCTAAATTGGAGCTGAGAAAGTAAGGGTAAAAAAATGGACAAATCCTTTAGAATATTAATTTTTATATTGATTTTCAAATAATTAAATCAAAATATATTGTGTATTTCGTACATTGTGTAATGGAAATTACATTGATTATCCTGAAATTACTTAATGCTGCTGGTATTTTTGAGATGCACAATAATAATATAGTCAATAGAACTCATTTATTAATAATTTGGCAAAGTTGAAAGGTTTGAAAAAGTACAAAGATTTATGCTCTAAATTTATTTTAACTGTTTATACCTGTCATCATTAATGGTATAATTAAATTTCTGATTATTCTGAAAGTGTATACTGTTATTGTCGAATTTAGAAAAAATATATTATAATTTTTAAATTTTTTAAAATTATTCTGTGTTATACAAGGGAAAAATTATTAAAATTGATTCTTTTAGTAATATTATTCATAATGAGTATAAGAATTCTTGTTCCTTTTTTGAATACCTTATTTATCAAAAACTTGATGGTTGCTTATTAATATTTTGTTTATTATTTTTTATATTAATGGTTTGCTGATTGTATTACTAATTTTACGGAAATGATAAACTATTACAAAGTATTTACTGTGATAATCAATCAGCTCATCAACAGAAAAGAAGTATATATATAACTTATGTTTGTTCGGAAAAAAAAATTTGGGCGGTGATTGCTTGAAATTTAGTCAAAACTATTCTATCTATATTAATGTGTTACAGTAGATGAACAATTAATTATTCATTTGTTAAATGTTCTTGTAAAGTGTATATATTTTTAGGAGAACATTTAAATATAGAATTAAAGTATAAATTTAATGAGAATATAGCTTCTGTTTGTTCTAAAAAATATATTCGTAGTGGATAAAAAAAAAGAAAGAAACTGGACATAATATTACTTATGATTATTTTTTCACTGCATATAATTTCCATAACAAAATATTAATATGCTTGATATTATGAGGGAAAAAAAAACCAGAATAACTAAGAAACATTCAGCTTATGCTTTATAGATGCTTTCACCACTATGAATTACACTTCAAATAAATATAAGAATATAATATTTATGAGCACAATGTATTGTGATGAATCAATTACTACTTCAGGAAATAGAACAAAAACCAATTAACAAAAATAAAAATTTTAAATGAACTATGCAATTTGTTTTTTCATATATTCAGGCAAGGCAACATCTCCCCAGAAATGAAGTTATATAAGTTAAGAGACATAATGATTTATCGTTAACTTCAGCAGTTAATTGATAAACGATTAATAAACATATAGAATGCAGGCAATTCCATCAAATAATAATGATAAATTAAAATATATTGTGTGAGAATTATAAAAAAAATAAATCTGCAAACACCACGTAGCACATTTTTATCTAAACTGCAAATAAAAATGAGGATAACAGAATTGGAAAAAAAAAAAAAAAAAAAAGATATGTAAGCTTTTATTTTGGTAATTCATTGTATTATTTATTCTGTTAAAATAATCCTTATTTGCTCCAAATATAATATTGCTCTAAAAATATGGTGAATATAAATTGCTGCATTTAATATATAATGTTTGATTATATTGGTTCTAATATTAAATGTACATAGCATATACAAAAGGAATTGTAAGGTTACTTGACCAGCTGACAGTTTTCCTTCACACCAGTGGGCCTAAACATCTATTTACTTGGAACTTTGTTATTGATTTGACATTTAAAAAAATTCCATCATGTAAATTAGGACATTTCTAGAAAAGTGGTTTGTTTTCATTAATGATTGAGTTTTATTCATTATGATTTCCAAAACAGAAAATATGCTACACAACTTTTTTTAAAATGATTCTTATATTACATAGGATTTTTCACTTGCTGGCTAAAATTATTTTTCAATACAAGTTAGGTTGAATAATTTTAAATTGTGCAATAGATCAAATATGTAGATAGATTATTTCTTATGTAGATATATTTTGATGCTTTTACTGACATTGGTTATATATCACTTTTTATTTTTGAAAAGTATTATAAGTTTCAATTCTCTGTTTTCAGCCCTTGCAGTTTCAGTGTTGTAAACTTCACTTACAATCATGTACCTTACCGACAGCAGCATTTATGATCGCTTCAACCCAGAAGAATACAATGATTTCAACTTTTGGCGTGAACCAATAATGGAGATTTCCCTGGATGACTTAAATACTGAATTGATGGAGAAAAAAGATGAAACTATTATATCAAGCCAGTTCGATTCTTTTCTGTATTGGAGGGATCCAATTCCTGATTTGGATGATATATAAATTTTTTTTGTCTTGCATTGTAATGCTGTAAATCTTGTGCACCTTTAAGATATGAAATGCTCTGTGTTGTTTAATGTCATTATACTGTAGAAAGTGCTTGTAGTTGGCTTATAAAAATTTTATTGCTGTACAAATTAGCATATATATGTTTGTTCGTTGAATTTAAGATATTTTACATGCTAAATATATTGGACAAAGATTGATTTTACTGGCTTTGAAATGCTGGTGAAAATCGTAATTCTGTTATATTGTATTATATATACAGTTTTTCCTTTTGGGTGAATTATACATTCCAGTAACTAAAGTATTGTTTTTTTTTTAATTTATAATTCCAGAATTAGTTAAAATTTTTTAAATGTTATGTTACTTGAACAAATTTTCAATTGTGATACTTAATGTGATAATTCTAAAGAAATTATCAAGCATCTGAAAATTAAATAATCTGAAGGAATATTTGCAAATATTTCAGATGTGTGTACATTATGAAACAATAATACCATATATTCATCTGGCATATGATTTTGTTCCAAGTACGCTATGTATAAATTGTCTATTTTGTAGCTTTGTGAAATAAACTATTCTTAAAAGTGAAAGAAGTATATTTTTTTATTATTAAAATTCCATGGTATCAAAATAAATATTCAATTGACATTCAATTGTATTAATTATGTCACTTAATATGAGCTATGAGGGAGGTATGAAATGTTTCCATCCCAATCTAGAAATGTTGTTCCTGGAATACCCTTGATCAAATCGCTTTATAATGCCATTTGTTTAATACCTCTCTAAGATTTGTTCTTGATTGTTTTTGTACAGCATTGTTTTAAAATTTTCTTTTGTGTTTAGCAGTGTATAGAGAAAACTGAAGAAAGATCTGTGATAAAATATTTTTTCATTAGAGACGTATTTCCTATGGATATTGAAATTTAGCTAGATATTACACAGGGATAATTTGCTTCTTCATTTATTGCTAGGTAGTTAAAATATGGATTTCAGATTTTAAACATGGTCATACAAGCATTCCAGATTCAGAGTATTCTGAAAGACCAAAATCAGCCACTGCAGATTAAAGTCACAATAATACTTTGAATGATTACAATTGAATTTGACGGAGATAGCTAAATCTGTTGGTAAATCCAAAAAAAAAAAAAAAAAAAAAAAAACCTAACATATATTTTATTTGATGTTTGGGGTATGAGAAAGCTGTCAGCAAGATGGGTACTGCATTTGCTGACCTTGGATCAAAAACTGCAGCACATGACAAAATCGGAGCAGTACATTTCAAACCTAACTTATTTTTTATAGTGTTCCCTTACTGTAGATGGGACATGGATCAATCTCTATACTCCAGAGATCAAACTGCAATCAAAACAGTAAATAGTAAAGGACGAATCAATAACCCCCCTCAAAAACAGTGTGCAATCTTCTGGAAAGGTAATGGCAAGAATTTTTTGGAACTTTAAGAGAATTTTTCAATAGGATTATTTAAAAAAAAAGTCAGTCATCGAATTTTATGCTAATACTTAGGAATAATTTCAATCCAAAATCAAAGAAAAAAAGATCAGTTTTGGACAAGAAGCAAATCCTATTTCACCAGGACAATGCTCTTATCCACGAGAGTGTCATTGCAATGGCAAAACTTCAATCGAAATGAAGTTTGAAATTCTTCTCATGCACCCTGTTTTTCTGATATGGTTCCCTCAGACAATTTCTTCCCCAACCTCAAAATTTCTGGCTAGAAGGAAATTCTGTTTTGATATTGAAGTCACCTCAGCGACAAATGTATATTTTGAGGCTTTAGAAGGAAGCTCTTGCAAAGAGGGGCTCTATTCTGTTGTCACACCACTGGACCAAGTGTATGTCTTTTTGAAAAATAATCATTATACAAAAATTTATTTTCCTTTTTATGCCAGAAACTTTTCTTCCCACACTTGTATATTAAATGACAAATATTTAAAAATACAACCACTTCTAATGTTATATAGAATATGTTTTGAAGATTTTTTTTTTTTTAAATCCATTACCGAAGAATACAACCCTCAAAGTAGAAGTTGACTTTTTTCATTTCGATGCATATTAAAATGAGAGGAATTCTGTTCCATATATTCTACTTATTATTAATTTTATATTTTTATACTAATTCAGTGAATTCATTATTTTATTTTTTTTAAAAAAACTTGCTTTATTTAAAGGATTTGGTTGAAGTTTTCATGAGAATCAAAAAAATATATTGGCCATGCCCCTTCCTTATTTGTATAACTAGTCTTTTCCGAAAATTTAGATTTTTTTTTCTTCCTTGGGAAAGATTTATTTATAGTAGAAAATACTAAACTAAATAATTCAACTTTTTAACAGTTAGTAATTTATTAAATTTGTTTCACTAATATGTTATAGGATTCCTGAGTTGTTCCTGACTTTTATAGATACTTAGAAATATTAATTCCTTTCTTGTAATTATATTTTAAAAGTAAGAACTTTCTGAGCTTTAAACATGATAGGCTTAAAAGACAAGATATATATTTTCTTGGTTAGTTATCTCATTTATTCTTTTTAAAACTGATTGAAAAGCAAAAACACCTAAAAATAAGTACATGTACGTTTTTAAAAAAATACTTGCAAGTAAAAGTTAAGTTTATTTTAGTATTTGATGTAAAGTATAAATTATTTTTAGAATTACTGCCACTTGTATTAAATTCAGAAAAATCGCATATAATTCATTTTATTTTTTAGCATATAAAAAATCAATTATTTAAATTTCTGAAAGATTTCTATACCACTTGTTTTAAAAGCTCCATTTGCAATTTTAATCATTTTCCAAATCTGCAAAAAAATATAAGTGTTTTTATGTGCTCTACACTGAAACAGTCCTTAGGAATTTACTTATATAAATTGAAATTAAAAATCATGACATGTAATTTTCCCAATTTGTCCTTAATTCAAATATACTTTATCCAAATGTATTAAAAATAAAAGTTTCGAACTGTAACCTGAAAAAAAGTAATTCATCAAATGGAAAGTAATAGGCTTCCAAAATGCTTGCATAATTTTTGGTTTATATGAATTAAAGAACTGAATAAAAAAATACTTTGAAATGCATATATTGAAATTTCAAGAACTTTTCTTTTCTTTCTCAATTTTTCTCAATAATTTTTTTTTTCTATTCTTTTCTCTGAATATTAAATTCAGTAATATATATAAGTATAAACAATTCCTGTAACAATAAAAGCGTTGTTACCATGTTTGTTTAAAATAAATGAAGTACTTTACAGTGGAATTATCACAGAAAAAGTAATTTTTAAAATATAGAATTTTATAGCAGAAAGATTCTTATCTACTCGAGTTATAATAATAATTTTTTTATTGAATTATAAATTTTATTTTATCAAATAATAAAGGACTTTTTCATTAAAAAATATTCAAATAAACTGGGGGGATCATATTCTACAGAATTTTACCTTTGAATATTGCAGCATCTGTGATATATGTAAAGGCAAGGATTTATTGACAAAGAATTTATTTCCTTATGGTAATCCACATGTAAAAAATATCGATGCCAAAGCAAGGCAAAATAACAAAATTAATAATGTCATTAAAATATTATAATAAATATTGTGTAACATTAATTTATCCCCATTTAATAATTTGACGAAAAAAAAGTGGTCAACATGATTCATTATTTCTTGTTAAAGTTTAATAATGCTTTTAATCTCTTAAATTGTAAAACACAAAAATATAAAAATATTTATAAATAAAAAAATTCCATAGGTTCCTAATAACAAATGCTTAGATAATTTATTATTAATTTCACTCAGTTGAAGTGCATTAGAAAAAATACATAATGCATGAATTTGAATAACCTAGAAAACGAAGTATTTAGACATCTCAACTATTACATTTTTAGAATATGCTACAATTTGATATCCTAAAGTATGTACAGTAAAATATTATGTCTAAATTAAAAATGACATTAATAATTGAATAAAGGTCTAGTAATTTAAAAATTAGTTTTTATTGTCTTCATTTTCAGGCTTATTTTGTTTCTCAGCTTCTAACTGTCGTTGTCTTGCCCTCCATGCTAATGTTAATGAATGAGGATGGAGAGGTAAAACTCCTGCAGTTCCTACAATGATAAAATAAAAATTAATTTTATAATTTAAGAAGAATAATTATATTAAATGAAATGATACTTTGAGAATATTGGCAAAATAAATATCCTACCAAACAGCGAAACTCTTTTTTTACTCAATACAATATAGGTGCTACAACTCTTTTTTTTACACTTAGCTTTAGGAGATTTTATTTTCAAAATTGATGACATTTATCATCTAATATGAAAATAAAGTAAAAATTATTTGATGCCTGAATATCAATCTTGAAAGATTACTACCTTATATTTTGGGTTGTATGGAAACTTGAGTTTATGAACTTGAAGGTGTAGCACAATTGCGCTAGGCCCGAACTCCGAATCTTATGGTTGGTAGCTGAGTAACATAACCGTTGGGCCAAAAATGCACTTCAGTCCGAGGGATGTTATCTGGCTTATATGTATAGCAATCACCACAAACTAAAGTTGTTGTTTTTAAAAAAATCAGTTGAAATAAAATGTTTGAAATTATTGATTTTTTCCAATTTCATGCTATAAATTATTAATACTAAATTCCTTATATGTAAATTTGCCAGTTTATTTGATATGCCCATTTTTTAAAATGTTTTTTGTATGTTTAAATACCAGAGACCTATCATAAATAATGACAGGAATAATTAATGATGTCAAATGATAAAAACTAGTTGATTGCTGCTAAAAGATATAATTTAAATTAGTAATTAGTATTTCAACAACTTTTAGTAATGAAAAAATGGAAATACAATGTATATTTAAAGGCGGGGGGATACAAAAGTAAGCAATGGTATGCTTGCTTGTTACAATGAGAAACATTATTATGCATACAAAAGAAGAAAATACTACAATATATTTTAAGATTACATGCAATAATAATAATAATGGGATTGAATTTTTGCTTTTGGAAATAATAGTTAGGTTAAATTCTTAAATAGATGTGCTATAACTGCATGATAGTGTTTTAATGCCAAAGGATAATACAGGATAATAGTCTATTCCATAACTAATATTTGTTAATGGCTTGTTGTTAATTTTTAAGTTTGCTAAAGGCACACAGATAATACACAAATATCAATACTTGCAATGAAACTATGTGAAGTAATTTTCTCTCCAGCTTTTCTTAACATTTTGTTTACGTTAAACATATTATTATAAAAATACATTAATCTTATTTTATATAAATTAAACATTTCATATTTTATACATACCTAAAAGCATAGCTACAGATGATCTGACCCATGCTCCTTCTGCAACATAATGTTTAAACCTCTCAACATTAAGGGCTAAAAGTCTTTCATTATATTCATTTGGCATAGGATCAAACACACCAAGTTGTTCAATTCCTTCACTGACACATCGATCATCTGTTGGTACAGCAATTATGTGGTAAAATGGTCTATTAGCACATCCTTTTCTCAAAAGACGAATAGAAAGAGGCTTGGCCCAGGGCTTGATTCGTGTAGCCATGATTGTTTACTCTGACAAAATAATATATATTCTGTAAAATAACAGGTCAAACATAAATACTTTTCTGTTAACTAGACAGAAAAGATAGGCCAATACAGCAATTAACTAGACATTGCTAATACAGCAATGACAAGAAGCATGTCTTTTCTGTCAGTTCAGAGGCTGTGAATTAATGCATAGGTTGAAGGTCATTAAAAAACACAGAAAAAAAGTTTCATGTTTTGCAATACAAAATTACATTTTGTTGCATTTGATTGATATAAAATAAATTGAAAACTATCAGCTTGCATCATAGAAGAGAAAATGTCTAAAATAATATGGTAAGCTAATATGAATGATGGAATTTAATTTTAATATCTATATATTAAGCAATTAGGTATTTAACTCCAATCAACCATCAAGAAAGGTTCACAGTGATAAAAAAAAGCAGGTACAAATTCATATAGGACCACTGTGGACTTGTTTCATATTTAAGAATTTTATTTGCAGCATCTTTCAGAATGATGTATACAATAAATAAAGAAATAATTTAAATTATTAATTTAAATTATGAATACATAATGTTGCATTTTCCTACATCATTAAATATTCCGTAGAAACATTTGTCAATTTCTTTTTTTAAAAAACTTTTTTAATGAAAGCATTTCCTCCTGTTCTAAATGCCCCAGAAGGAAAAATATAACAGAGAGAGAAAAATCCCCTTCTCCCACTCCTAAAATTGATAAAATATAAGAAAAAAAAAGTAAGAAATAAATGCACATTATTTTCCTTCTAAGCTTATTTACCAACTCTGTTCATATTAGACTGAACATAATAAATACATGCATAGCAAAAATTTGAAGAATGAATTGTTCAGTAAGAAATTTGTTTAAGTCTTACTATTAACTTTTTTAAATACACATTATTAACTGATAAGTAAGAAATAAAAACAAAGATAATATCCAGAGAAAAAACAAATAAATTATTTGCCAACCAATTTAATAATAACATTTTAATCAAATTAATTATGTCCCCCCTCTCATCCTAGCAACCTAAGGCTATTTTCCAGTAAAAAATCTACCACTGCTGGTATTGCTTCACACTTTTGAAAAGCGGACATCCTTATTCCGATTCAACAGGTTTGTGCAATTTGGGAATACAGAGCTGAAAATAAGGATTTTTTAGTTAATTTGAAATGCCTAGCTATTTTATTCCATTTACAGAACAAATATTTTTGAAAAGTTATTATCCATAATTCTGATATAGTTATTAATTAATTCAGTTTAGAAAAATAATTTTATAAGCAAATGGACTTTAGTAAATCAAATAAGTTATAAATTTATTTTTCTTCCACATTTCATCTATTCAAATTTGTAATGATAAAAAAATGATAAATTACAATAAAAAAGGAAACGTTTAAATGAGCAAAAAAAAAAAAAAACTTTCTTCCGTATAATGAATT
This sequence comes from Argiope argentata, assembly GCA_026289955.1. Taxonomy (NCBI): domain Eukaryota; kingdom Metazoa; phylum Arthropoda; class Arachnida; order Araneae; family Araneidae; genus Argiope; species Argiope argentata. The sequence continues at coordinate 792,127 of JAOUZG010003205.1, forward strand.
CATATAATTATATTCTATGTTTAATATAATGAACAGTGAAAAGTATATTCACTTATGTTTTCTTTTTTTAATAATTTTTGAGTAATTAAACTTAATAAATTATGTTTTCAATCCACAAACTGTAATCTTACAATTAAGGTTTAAAAAAACTGAATTACATTCAGAACTGTTTTACAATTCGGGATAAGAATTTTAATCACGTTTTCTCCCGGACTGACTGTTTATTGTTGTTTTCGTGTTCCAAAGTTCATATTGAAGGGATACAAGTATGATTAACAGTCTTTAAATTCTTTTGAAAGTCTTAATTATTGCCTCAGCTAAGGATGACTATACAGGTTCTCTAATATGTCTCTAACTGGACTAATCCTTTGCTATTTTTGAAAGTGTTTGCGGTGACTGCTGGGCAGACATTCTACACACTTCTACACAAAGCATGACAAACGTGAGGATAAATTACTGGAAGACAAAGAAAGAAACATTAGGAAGGAAAATTTGAAACAGTAATAAAGCGATAATAAACTCACTTGCAAAAGATAACTGTTATTGTTTTAAAACGATGAGATTTTACTAAATATAACAGGAATTGTTCTCGGTCAAGTTATATAATTTTTTAAAATTTTATAATAATTCAGAGAAAACACTGCAATGAAAATACCTTTGCCGAGTAATTACTCAACTTTAAAATAAAATTAATAGCCAGCAAAAAATTCACATTTAAATTAATATTTTAAAAAAATGTACTTATATTTTTCGATGAGAGAGGGAGAGAGAACGGAGGCTTTATTTCCGGCTTATGCTCCTGAATAATTTCGATGATAAATCGGCACTCGCTGCTTTATTGTTTATTTATAAAATTGTGAGGGTTATGAAATTGAAGTGATAGTTTTTTACTGCTAAAATAAACAAGAATAATCATTATTTTATAAAGTATAAAAATAAACTCAAAATTTTGGTCTTTAAAAAATTCTCTTTTTATATTAATATCTTTGCAGTAAAAATATATGGTTTATTTTTACTTTAACAAAAAGTAATTAATTATTTTTATTTCTGAATGGCATCAAAACAGACACTTAAAATCATTTACCTCTTTTGAGGTGTCAAGTCTACGGATTTGCCGCGACTTATCACGGATTGTCATGAAAAGGTGATAAATTTTAATTATAAGATTGTCAAATATTGAACATTTTGTATTTTACTTTAAATATAAATATGGGCTTTTATTTACTATAATTTCTGTGTGTTTGTGTTTGTAAATTTATCTTTTCAGAACTTGAAAATAACGAAACAGAAAGATGACATCTGCGAAAGATGATTATAATCCTTTCGAGGTAAACTTAAATTACTGGTAGAATAAACAGGTTTTAATTGTAGAGTAGATAGTATTTAATAATAAGCTGGCAAAATTTGGATGTTAATATTTATTGATTGTTCGCTACTACCTTCACGATCGCAACGCCCTACATTTAATTTAATTTTGTTTAATTTTATATTTTGTCATTCTTCTCTTATTCAAACATTTAAATAAGCAAAAAATTTTCGTACTGTCTTTAAAGTACCTTCAAAGTTATTCAATATTTGTTTTTAATCCGCCCACGTTTATTTGGTATAATAACGCGGGAGGGATTTTTTTTTGAATATATATATTCAGAAATCTTTACAATAGAACTAATAATACATTTTTTTAAAATTCATGGAAGGACTTCAATTCATTGTCAAAGTTCAAACGGGTAGTGATTTTAGACCTATTCATTTTTCATTAAAGCTGGAAACTTGAGTCTATTTCACTGAAGTTCTATATCAAATATATCATTATTTTGATAGTTATTTACTACTAGATTGCTTTTTCGGTTTTGCTGGGTCTTCTGAAGTTGATATTGTTTTAAACTGTTAGTCTTGTTTTTTTAAAAAAATGTTATTGTATATGTTTAGAGACATTATGGTAATTACAGGTTTTATTATATCTTTTTTTAAAATTGTTCTGTTGGGGTGACATTGTGTTAAACTGTCAACTACCATTTTTAAATATCATGGCTTTGAGAGTAAATTCACAAAATATCTTTAGTTTATATAGACCTGTTGGTTGCTATCTAGAATCTTTCTGCCAGTGTAAAGTAGAAGTTTTGAGCGAGGATTGGCATCCTTTTTATGATTTAAAATTGTAACATTTCAATAGGGAAGGATAATCTGACTAAACTAATTATATAACAAAAACAGTAATTTGAAATAAATAAATATAAGTTTTCAACATTTATAAAGGATTTTTTTGTAATATCAGCTAATTGAAGAAGCAAATTTTTGTATCTTAATCATAGAAATAGATTCTTATATTTAAAAAAAGGCTCTTTTTAAGATTAATTAAAAACTTGAGTAACTATGTAAAACTTATTTCCTGTGGCTGAATTTTGATTTTTCAGATACAATTAATGAAAATTTTTGGCAAATTTTCATGGAAGATATATTATGTATATGACTACTAAATGAATATAAAATTCAATCATGTGATGTGGAAGTTTTGAAAATTGAATGACAACTCAGTGTTTTTGTCTTTATCCAACTGAAGTTAGAGGCTGTAAAGTTTATATTTCTAATTACAGAGAAAAAAAAGTAACAAACATCATTGTTGGCAAATCAAATTTTTAATAAATTGTCTTGTTTTCCTTAAACTGAAAGGAAAACATATAACATTTATTTGTACTCTGAGATTCATGGATTTTATATTTAAGATCTTCAAAAACTTATCAAATCAAGTTAAGGTAAGAATTGTGTGATATTTAATTCTTTTTATACAGAAAAGTTCCAATCATCTATTTAGTGAAATTGCTGCCGGCAACTGAAATGCCTGGCTATCATTGCAATATTTCTTTGCTCTTAATTTGTAATTTAATTGAATATCTGAGTAAGACAAAAAGGCTGATAAATTTAATTTTTCAATTACTTGAAATGAAGTAAAACATTTTCATTTTCTTGAGGATTTCTTGCTTGTAATATTAATTCTGTCATATGGATATAATTTCTTACTTCAAAATAAATACTTTTCTATTCTCTATTTATTTATTTTTCTTCTTACTCCATCTTTATCTTCCAATCTACTAATACTTTGTTAGCATCTTAGATATTGACTAAACTTTAAATTTATGATCTAAACAAAATCTAATCATGTCCAAAATATTATTTAAGTTTGGAGGTGAGATCGATTTTAGTTGTTAAAAATATATAATCAGTAATTGTTCAGCCTTTATATTTATTCTTTGCTTTAATCTTTTAAAACCAATTTTTAATTGTTTAATATAATTAAAATATATGTTTAATTGTGATGAAAATTAGAAAATTTTATTAAATTATAAACATCAATTAGAAAATCTGATCAATAATAAAAATCAAAGAAATTTTAAGTAGTTAAGAATACATACAACATTTACGTAGTTAAGAATACATTGGTTAAGAGTTTGTAAAATATTAAAAATTTCATCCACTTGAAAGTAGTATTTCTTTGTAGTTGGCATGAAGTGTTTTTTTGAATTGTAATAATCAGGCATTAATATTAAGATAAATTAGACCAATAGGTAATGGAAACTGAAAATCTTCTTCCACTTCCCTAAAATTAATGTTTTTCTTGCTGACTTATTATAAAGAAAAAAGCTTCCAATAAGAAAAAGTAAACAAAAATACATTTTTAACGAGTATTCGAAAATATTAAATGAAAGATTTGTTGGCAAAGTAAAAAATTATTTAATTTAAATATCAAAAAAAATTATATATATATAATATCTTTTATATTCAAAGCTTGTACTAGATTTATATAGATTTTACTGTGTACATTTTTGACAAGGTTTTAAAACTATGGCTAAAATATATATTTTTTTAATATTATGAAAAGTTGATAATATAAATTTGAAAATTCATGAATAAAGAAATATGCTGGCTTAATTACCTCCACTTTCCTAAAAAATATATACTTCACAAGAAGAGGCATATGAAGAAATGTATTAATTCACCAGTAATGTTTTAATGTAAAAATGGAATGCCTGTGTTTTTTTACTTTATTCTGCAAATAACTTTGGCACATTGCCAAGCATGTTCTTAGAATTTTTCATTGTTTACTCAGCTGAATAAATATCTTTGCTAGCTGTCTTATTCATAATGCTTTTGGTTTCTTTCAACTAATATTATTTAGCTTTGCTTTCTGTTAGGAAAATATAATAACTAAAATTAACATGAAGCAACACTTTTTTTGGACAAAGAATTCATTAACAATTTTCAATATTTAGGATCCAAGTATTAAAGTGTTGACAAATCAGTCAACCGACAATCAAGTTACAGTTGGATCATATAATCCTTTTGACAATAGCATATCTAATAAACAGGTAATTTTTTTCCCATTTTATTTCTTTTTTATATGAAGAAAGATGTTTATTTATTATATAATTAATAAAATGCTTGCATGATTTATATCTTTTAAAACAGAATATGGGATAATCAGTAGTTGAAAGTGTTTATATTTCTTATTACTGATGTTTAATTTATTGCAATAAATTGTAAAAATTAGAGTTAAATGTAACATATTGAAATCATTAGTTCAAAGTTTCTGAAATTTTTTTGTAATGACAATCACTTTTTCTGAAAAAAATTCTTTTGCCCATTTATAACTGTAAATTTTTTTCTCAGCAGACTATATCCACAAATGTGTGAAAAGGGATAGAAAGTTAAAAATCTATTTCATGATAAAGAGAATATATTGTTAAATGCAAATGTTTAGAAAATTTTACTGTCTTACTTTAACTTTTAAGCTCTTGCAAGTAAAGAACATTTGGTTGCAATCACAAAAAGTATAAAATAATTGAATATGTCCCCTTTTAAATGATTTAAATAGCATGTATGTATTGCTTCTAGAGTAGAAAAATTGAATGAGTATAGGTTTCTTTATAATTTAATATAATAAAATTGTAGAATTTAATATGAATATATTGTTTTATAACATTGCAATCTACATGCTCTCACTTTAAAATAATTATAAATTAAAGAACTTAACTATAATATGTCTAATCATATTTATTTTACTGTGATACAATTTGCATATCTAATTACTCAATTCCCTACTATCTTACTGCTGTTTTTCTATTTTGGGAACATGTGGTGGTATTGATAATTTATTGTGTATTTAAAGTGCCTATTAGAGCTCCATAATTATTATATTGAAACTGTAGTTACTGTAAATGGCTTAATATTAATTTATAGGTTTTACAATATAATTATTTCTTACATACATAACATCATTCAAATAGTTTATCAAATAATATTTTAATATATTTTATTATATTAAAGAATATTTAATATATTAAGAATATTTAAAGTATTAGTTTACTTGGAATATAGAGAAGGATATTTGAAAATGATTCAAATAATTATGCTTCAATAATTGGGAAAAAAATGTATGTACTTTTTTTAGAAATATTCTAACATGTTCAAATAATCTTAAATATTTTCAACAAATTCAAATTTTAAAAATAATTTTGACTTTTAACCGGAAGTTCAATTAAAGCAATAATATTTTATACTTTATTTTCATTTGTGTTCCTAAATAACTGTCGCAGTTTTAAATTTTTTTTATTTATTCTCTTCCATTGAATATGTGGAATGAAAAAATTTTGTATTTAATTGGTTACAAAATCTATAGTTCCTTTAAATAAAATCAATAATTTATATAAAAATTATTATTTGAAGTTTATGAGGAGTTTTATGAATAATCGTTTTTGTAACTGGCCATAGTTGACTAACATATTTTTAAAGAGTTTTACTATGATCTGAAATTGTTATGATATTGCAATTTCTTAAAATACAGAATATTAATTTCTTTTTAATTTAAAATAGTTTTTGGACAAATATTAACAATTTTTCAAATTTCCTTTATTTATCATAGTGCAAAAGCAAAAGAAAAAAATCATTTTAAATTTAAATATGTTAATAAAATTTAATTTGAAGTTTTGAAAATTTACTGATATTTGTATGGTAATAAAGTACATTACAGCTTATATACAATAAATAGGATTTAAAACAAATAGAATGTCCATATATTTAGAAGAATTGCTTATATTGTCCTACATAATAGTAATCAGGAAAGTAATAAAAATAAGTATTTTTTCTCCTTGTATCTTTTTTCTTTATTATAAAGGAAAATAGTGATAGATATATTTTTTAAGAATAATCTTTAGCTCTAGAAAATAGATTAATTTATAAAAGGATTTGAGAATTATTCTGGAGGAATTTTAGATAATTTATATAAATGTATTGGAGGATTGTTTTATTGATTTCAATTACAGAAAATTACAATTAAGTATTGAGAATACTTAGTAGTATTTGAGAATGTTTTATTCAAAATTTGTTTATTTATAAGGAATTAATAATTTACAAATTTATAAAAGAATATTTTTGCATGCATGTCATGTTCAGTAGAGGAGGTAATTCTAAGAGAGGAACAAGGTAAATATGGATGTTTTTGATACCATGGAAACAAAGTATTAAAAGTTTTTATAATAAAATGACAGTAAGGTGAGGATTTTTTGTAGAAGGAATTCCACTTCAGGGGACATCCTCGTCATCTGCCATAGTGTAAAATTAGGAGATCCATCCAGAAATAGCCTTTTCTTTTGATATTAGTAGACTTTGTTGATTTTAATGTAACAAAACTGAGCTTTGTTAGAAATATCTAAAATTACATCCCTTCATTTCTCTTCTTTTTTTAAAAAAAACTTTATTAAATTTATTAAATATTAATTTTTTTTAATGTTTGTTTGTAATTTACCATTTTAGTTTAACATTTTTTAATTTCATTTCGTAATTTATAATCTTTTAGTTTAACATTTCATAATTTACCATTTTAGTTTAGTTTTTAGTTCAGTTATTGGGTTCCTCGATAATGAAAATTAATTAACATTGTTTTTTTTATATATAGTTTCTTTATTAAATCTTATTTACTGAACTCTAGACTATCAGCTCAGGAGATCATACAGTTGATATTCCTTCCCCTCAACCAACAGTATCCATTCAATCACCTCCACCTCCAGTAGAGATGTCACAACCTGTAGAAAATCCTCCTCCATATGAAAGCTCTGGAGCTCAAAAAATTATACCCAGTGACCTGCAGCGAAGGCAAGAAGTTAGTGTCTGTTTTAAATATGTATTGCATTTACCTAGCAGGTATAGTTTTACGGGAAATTTGAAATTATTGAAAATCATCTTATTTTCAATTTTTTTGTTAAATTATTTAATAATTATGTTTACATTAATTATTTTCTATCCATTTAATTTTGTTTACTTTATAAATTGTGTTATTATCTTATGAAATAAAGTTTCTTTAAGTATACTTATTTCTCTTTTAATATATTTTCTTAGTTCACAAAAAAGCTGAGATTTTTTGCTAACTCAATGAAACCTTTCTAATGACTTGATTAAAAACAATACAAACATTTGCAATTAGTTTTTTAAAATGTTGTTTATTGGTAATTAAAACTGTTTGTTCAACCTCATATTATGTATGACTCTGAGGTGAGCTAGAAGTAAGAAGTAAGTGTTGAAAAAGCACAGTGTAATTTGTTTCTGATATTATAATGTTTTATGTATTAATTGTGATTTTAACTTCTTGGATTTTGTATTAGAAAAGAAGGAATCGTCAATCATTACATTAATATTTGTTAACAGAAATGGAGATACATTTTTACAACTATGTTTATAAAAATTTTAATTTATGGGCGATTCTAATATGATATATATTTTTTTTAATGCAAGAATATTTAATGAAGCAAACTGTAAATATATATATTCTTGCTAATAATGATTCTTAATTTTAATTTCCTTTCATAATTCTTTCATTGGTTTAATTTAATTTTTTAATAAATTTTTCTATGAAAATATCAAATTAGAAAGTAAAATTTTAACGCTTTGGATAAATAGTTTTTACTACTCTTGGGCTATAAAATAATAATAACAACAATGTTTAATGAGTAACATTTATTTAATTGACCTTTTAAAAAAGTGGTAAAAAAAGTTAGAAATATCTATAGTTTAAATATATTTATATATTTGAACTTTTCTTACCTTATCAACAAAAAAAATTATTGATGAAACAGCAGCATTCTAATAATTTGAATTTTCAAAGCTGTGAAGCTTTGGACATTACTAAATTTAAAATCTTTATTTGCAAATGCCATAAAATTCTAAAGCCTAAAAATCTTTCACTTTTAGTATTTTTACCCACATTGCCAAGCTAGTACATTATATATTTCTTTCTACCTATTGAGGATGTATCTAATTTTATCTGTGAACTGTCTACCTATTGAGGATGTATCTAATTTTATCTGTGACAGTCTGACAGCTGTCCTTAGATCTAAGAACTATGTATTCAGTTTATGCTTTGGAATACAATTATAAAGTTGATTAGCAGCTGTTTCTCAGCATAGTTCAGCTGAGGTTTGAAATTGGAGGCATTTATGCTTGCTTTACTGTAAATATGTAAAATTATCTATTTATTATATTTATTATTGATGAGGAAATCAAAGGTAATTTTGTACTTATTTTTCATTGTATATTAAAATATACTTCTTTGGAACAGATTATTTTCAAATTAAACAATAAATTTGAAAAAAAATTTTTCATTAAAAAATCTGCTAGAATTTTTTTTTAACTAAATTATTTAATTTGTTGTTAACTTCATATTGTTATTGGAATAACAAGTGTATACAGCATTTTCTCAAAAATTATTTTAAAATACCATGTAAAATTTTGTACACATTATAACATCTATAAATTATAATTTTATAAAAAATATTTTGTGATTTAGGAACTAGAAAGAAAAGCAAATGAACTCCAAGCTAGAGAAGCACAGTTGAATGCTGCTCCTGCAGGTAATTGCTTATTCAGCACTTAATGTACATTCAACATTTCTTTTATTCTGTCATATTGTGTGAAAAAATTTTTTTTTATAAGCTAACAATTTTTACAAATCATTTGAATATTTTCAATTACCACTTAATATAATAATATTAAATTTATAAAATTTTATAAGTTTTGTTGCAAAAAAAAAGACATCTTGACTTTTCCCCCCAGAAAATTTATGAACTGTAAATAACTCTTTACTAAATTGAAGGTTAGAAAATAAAAGGCATATTACTTAGATTATTATATTTTTAACTTTCAGTTTTTGTATGTTACATTTCTTGTTCATAAAACTAATTAGATTATACTAAACTTTTTGTTTTATCTGAAGAAATTTAATATGAACTTTCATAACTCTTAAAATCATTTAGAGCAATTTTAAATTTACTATCTAATCCAGAATTAGAATTATGCCTCTTGGTATGTTTATTATTATTATTATTTTACTTTTAACACTAATTTCAAATGAAACAGTAATTGCGGCATATGATATATTGGTTAGTAAAAACAAGATTCACTTTTTCTATCACAAAAGAACAGAAATTATACCAGATCTAAAAACTAGCTTACAATGTTTTCCCATTCTATTTTTAAAGGCTTTTATAAACATTTGTTAGAAATACTGCAAAATAAAAATTAAAAAATAATAAAGGGGGGGGGAGAAGGCAAGTTAGCAAATTAAAATAGAAAATTATATTGCCTGAATGGAGGCTGGGCAATATCATTTTCAATACCCAAACAATATTTAGTCACTGTTGACTAGCCATGTTTATTAGCTACAATTTTATTTATAAGCTGATTTTATATTACATATGATAAAGAATACTTAGTAATTTAAGTCTATAAAAATGTTTTAAATTTTACTTAACTAATTTTTGTTCAAAAAAATTATTTTATTGAACATTTTTGCTTTGTTTAGTTAAACCGACTTAATTATTCTTAAGAGGAGACACAAATCTTGTCTTCCAGTGACTTAAAAACTCAAAGGATAGTTTTGTTTCATCAACATAAATTGTATCTAGCCTTGTAAAATATGAAATGTCTTGTTTAAAAACATTTTCATATTTCTCTTTTTTGTAATTTCTAGATTGTTTATTTCTGCAACAGATTTAATGATAATAATGTGGTGTTAAAAATTATATGTTGTAATATAATAATTGTTCTGTTATTTTCTTAATCTCGTTATCATGATTCTTAATTGATTAGCAAAATCTTTTAAATTATCTGATGGTAATTGCCAAATAAATTAGCATCAAGTAAGTATATAATGATAAATATTGAGTTTAGAGTTAATCTCACTTATTAAAAATGCATAATTTAATAATAATAGTAATATTAATTTTAATCATGTTAGGGAAAGTAATATTCCATTTTAAATTGGCTTTTAATGTTAAAAATCAGCTTAATGCTGCTAAAATTTTAAAACTTAAATAAATAAATAAATAAATAAATAATGAAATATTCTGCTTTCATAATTAAATGGAGATTCATTTATTATTTACATTATTTAATGCCTTTTTCTGGATATATAGAAAACAGAATAAATTGATTGATATTTTATTTCATATAGAGTGAGGAAATGTTTTGATTACTCAACTTCTTTTGTTTGCCCATATGAAATTGGCTGTGTACACTTTTTCAGGTAGCATAAAAAATTGGCCCCCATTACCTGCAAAATGCTGTGTTGGACCTTGTTTTTATCATGATATTAGTGTTGAAATTCCTGATTCATATCAGAAAACAGTTAGAATCATGTACTATCTATGGATTTGTAAGTATTTAAAATCGTTTTTGTTGAAATAACATAGTTTCACTGGATTCCTTAGAAGTTTATAATAAAAATTGCTATATTTGAGAAATTTTTGTCCAAAATACTTTTAGAATTAATATTTCATAAAAATTATGTTGCTATTGTGTCAAATTTAGCATCCATAAATAATATCATTGCAGATCCGCAAACATGACAATTTGTAATGAAAATATGAATAAAAAATGGATACATAATAATAATCAATAAGTAATAATAATTTATTAATAATTGGTTAAATTAATAAAATAAGGATGATAATTGTTAAAACTAATTTAGCTTTATTTTTAAAATTCATAATTATATATAATTATTAATATATAATTAACAAGTCACAACAACTTACAATTCTTTTTAACATTATCAACATTTAGCAATCTTTTATTCTTCATTTTCACCATATATAAATAAATAGTACCTAGACTACTCAAATGGAGTTATTCAATGTCCAACACTGAGCAGATTTAAAGTCAAACTCCTTTGAAATTGATTGTCTGAAATGTACAAGTATTACAACCAGATTTGAAAATGTTGGAAGACTGAAAAAGGAAATTATTTCAATTTTATTAGTATTTATTAATTTAATTTATTTTCATTTAGAAAAAGAAATCAGATTTTCTGATCCAGAATCTGCAACTAAATAAGCCAGTATTGTCTCTGTAATGTTAGGTAGAATTTTTAAAATAACCTTATTTTTTAAATTTTATTATCAGATGTGCAAATCCTAATTTCTGAATTGGTATGAAGCAACTCATATAATTTTTTTGTGTTTAAATTGATTGGTCTATTGGTCACTGAATATAATTATGAATAAAAATTGAAAGAAAACATTGAAGGCAAAATATAAGACTTGACATTTTATTTGCATTATTTAATGCTGGGTATAATACGGTATTATGATTGTATCAATAGTATTGAATTTAGGTCTGTAATTTTTGTTATTTGATATTTATATTAATTTATATGTGTTGGAATTATTGATACTATTTTCTTACGTTGTTTATGTTAGGCTTTTCATTTTTTAAAATCTGTAAATCACTATTTCTTTCTATCCATTTTAAGTTATTAGTTTTTGTAGTGTTCATATAAGTTATCATTTGTAGTCATTCATTGAAATTACATGTCTTAATTTTCTACAAATTGTCTATTCATATTTGTTTTATTTATTTTTTAAACATTATGTTAATGTACATATTTTCTACAGTAATTTTCATAATTAATCTACAATAGTCAAATTTGGGATATTGTTAATACATTGTGTTCAGGTCATGAGATTTATCGTTTTTAGTTGGCCAAATGTTGTGGCCAAGTTACAAGATATCTGTTTTTTTTGGGGGGGGCTAAATTAATGCATAACAAACTAGAGAAAAATATTTAACACAATAAGAACTGAAAAAGTATCTGTAAGACATACAACTTGTTTTTGGACAAACTGTATTTTCTACAATCATCATAACTTTGTTATTTATAAAGCAATAACAGACGTGACACATAACACAAAACTCATGAGCAGAAGGAATAAGCAACTTTCTATTGAGAATCTCGTATAATAAATAACACACACAATATTTAAGAATACTTTATGTAATATAATACCAATTGCAAGTTTAAAATGTGCATGTATGCATCTTATTGCTTGCCAATTAGGTTTCTGGAGCATTAAGAAACTGTGCGGGTCCTGGGAATGTGCAGGGCTAGGTATGCAATGTGTTAAAATGATAACAGCACTTTTACATTGTTACATCTTCTAACTATTAATACTCACTTAGCTCAGTTTGGAAAAACAGAAAGATATGTGCAGGGCTAGGTATGCAATGTGTTAAAATGATAACAGCACTTTTACATTGTTACATCTTCTAACTATTAATACTCACTTAGCTCAGTTTGGAAAAACAGAAAGATATCTTTGGAAATATGAAAGAAATAAAAATGTCAGGAAGAAAGCATTACCATTTGCCTTTTTTTAAATGGTTTTTTTTAAGATGAACTTCTGTTTATGAGAATATATATAAATATTGCTGCCTACTAAAACTTAGATTTTATTTGGCCTTTGTTATTTTTGATTTCATACCCATGTGCTAATGTTTCAATATGATATCAAATGTTGTATTTGATATTTTTTTATTATCACTTAATTATTTTGCTATTATAGTAATGTTTGGTGTTACACAGTTATTCAGATACACTTAATATGGGGGGAAAATTGTTTCATTTAGGGTCCTGAAACTTATTTTCTACCAATAATTTTTACAGAAAAAAATGTATGAGACAGACTGCAATCTTTTTAATCTTCAGACATAAGAATTTTTTAAAACCAAAATCATATTCCATGATGTAGAAATGTAAATAAAATATAATTATCAAAAAAATTTATTTAGAAAAATTTATTGTTTTATTGTCAAATCATTAAATTCAATAAATGCTTCTTTCAGTTTATGCATGTTTACTCCTCCTGAACATGTTTGGAGCTCTAGCTCTCTTCATAGCTGATGGTGAGGGAACCACATTTGGAATTTCTATATTGATTTTTCTTTTGTTCAGCCCTATGTCATTTGTGTGTTGGTTTCGTCCAGTGTACAAAGCTTTCAGGTAATTAATGTCATATTTTAAATTCTAATAATATAGAAAATAGTTTTTTGAATACTGTATTGCATTTTGGAACAAAGATAACCAATTTAATAGAATAATTATTTTAGAATTATTTATTTTAAGTGATAGCTTATCTTATTTTCAATTTAATTTTGTTTTGATATCTATAAAATCTGTTGTGATCTTCCCAAAACTTCCTTGCATACTTTCCAGCTGAAATTCAGTTCAAACACTAATAAATGATGTTTTGTCAAATTGAAAATTTAATTTATATTATGAAACTATTTCTGTTGACATTATTCAAACAGAAATATATGTCATACAGTTCATTGATTTTGTGATCACTCGGAACTTTCTACTTGCCATCAGTTTAAGTTGTGTTGGTGAAATCATAATTGCAAAAAGGAAAATTTTCTGGGAAAAGTAGATTTTCTGTTGTACCTTTCAAAATTATTATTCAAAAATAATTGCATGGTACCCCAAGTGTTTTAAGTTATGATGATATATTTATTTATTACAAATGCCAGAAGATTGGTTGGGAGGAAGTTAGACACTTAGCTTTCTAATATTTCTGAACATTAGAGACACAAGAAAGGAAGCAAAACTGTTACAGATTTAGTATTAACCTGTGAGTAGTGTAGTGTAACCTTAAGTAATCTGTATTGTAATGTAACCTGTAGTAATCTTAGCGTAGCAATCACAGCATGGAGGTCTGCTACATTACCTTCCAGGATAATATATGAATGACCTTGAAATCTCTTGAAAAATATATTTGTAAAAAATGAAAATGGTCAGATTTTGTAGCTATTCAATACATTTTATAATGATGCTGTATAACAGATTGAATGTTAGTTCACAAAATTAATTTAATTCTCAAAGTTACTGGCAGTTTGAGAACAAAATGCAAAGTTATCAGTCTTTGATTTTAGTAGTTTTTTGTTTCAAATTTTTGAATGATTATCTCTTTTATGCATTTTAATGTTTTACAGCTGTTTAAATTTATTCGTAAAAAAAGATGAGTTGCACATTTTTTTTTCAAAAATTTATTAAAAGTGAGAAGTAATAACTAAATTAGTCATATTAATATGATGTAATATCACATCTTCATCTTCCACATTGATATAGACATTAATAAAAACAATATTTGTAAATAGTAAAAGAAATAAAGCTTGAGGGGAGGGGGTCATTGGGAGTTGAAATCGACAATGATTTTGAATATTAAATTGTCCAAATTTCTCAATTTTTCATTTTAAGATATATATTAATTGGAAGTCCTTTATTTATTTCAGCATTATGTGTGAATTTATGAGGCATTTTGCCCAGTCTTTTCCTTTTTCAACTCATGTCTTTAAATTTATTCTTTTTAAGTAACATTACATGTATATGTCAATGGGGGGTTAAAATTTTCTGAATTTTAAAAAAATGACTGAAAATTTGTGTTTTATTTAAGCACCAACTATAGAGTTTTGTATATATGGCACATTTCATCAGAATCAAGTCACAAACCTACTAATATGAAAACAAAACCATTGTGCCTTTGTGCATTAAGGACTAATACATATATTGCTGTGATTTTATCAAAAAGTTACTAATTCTTGCATCTAATGTGTGTTTGTTTGTGTGTGTGTGTGTGTAAATGCAAAAGTTGTTATAATCAAACAATTTTGTATCTAGTTTGAATTTTCTGTTTCAAGTCAAGAAAGATTTATGATAGATTTATTTCTTCCCTAAACTAGATCTTTTAGCTAAATTTGATCTATGATCTGACAATTTACACAGCATATCTCTTTTTGTTTCAAGTCTCATCAAAATTATTCCTATTCATCAGGTTCACAACATGTGAATAAGCATATTTAAACTGACTTTTATAGATTTTTAGCTTGGTTCTGGATTCTAGGGGCTAAGCTTATGGAAGATATTTGTAAATGTCTCAGTAATGTGAAACATTGATATCTATCAAAATTGAGTTTAATTTAGTCATAAATTTATTCATTGAAAAAATTAAGTTATTTAATTTATTTAATTATTGTTCATTAAAACAATTAATGACATTTGTTACATTGAGTTTTTTGTTTAAAATTGTTGTATTTATTTTATGTTCATAAATTTGTGTTTTTATTTCAGATCAGACAGTTCATTTAACTTCATGCTTTTCTTCTTTGTATTTTTCTTTCAATTCTTGATTGCTGTTTTCTATACTGTTGGCATTCCAAATGTGGGCTCATGGTATGTTTTTTGCTGAATTATATAGAAATCTAATAATCAAGTAATATAAGTAATATTTTCATGATAGGAACTCATAATTTGTTCCTTTCACTTCTAAATCTTACTTTTATATTATGCCCCTAAAAGTGTGTGGTATTAATCATGCTGAATTCAATAAATATTAAAAATACAGGGTGTCCAAAAAGTTTGCGTACTGGTGATTTGTGAATTTATTTTACAAAAACTATAGGTTTAAAAAGAATTATTTTTATGCCAATGAGAAAAAGCACTTTTAACATATCTAAGGAAAAAATACTGAACTTATATTTATAATAAATGTTCAAAATGTCCATCCCTTTCTTAGAGACAAAGCTGAACTCGTTTGCGCATGTTTTTCGAAACGCGTTTTAACATGCTAGGAGTGATTTCTTGTATCCTTTGGGTAATTGCGATTTTCAAATCATCTATTGTTTGAGGATCACCTTCATAAACTTTGTCTTTTAAATATCCCCTCAGAAAAAAGTCCGGGATGATCAGAGCAGGGTATCGAGGTGGGCAAAGATTTTTTGAGATTAGTCGATCACCGAAAAAAGCTTCAAGCATGCCCATGGTTTCGTTACTCGTATGGCAAAATTTAATATACTTGAAAAAAAATCGTGGAAAATGATTTTTTAAATTTGGAGTACGGGAACTTTTTGGACACCCGGTATATTGAATTATCTATATTTTAACAGTATCTATGATGTTTTAGTATTCTAAAATAATTGTGAAGTCTTTAAATGATGAGAAAATATGGTTAGTTAAAAATAGCATCGTCATTCACAAGGTTTTTTTTTTTTTTTTTTGTATAATATGTTGGGAAGTACTCACTGAATTTTGTTTAGCAATTCAATACATTTTTCATTAATGTACTTCAATATGAGCACCACTAGTTATTCTGGGAATATTAAATCTGTTCAGTTTTCCTCCAGACCTTTTAAATTATTTTCATAATTATGGTAGTTCCTGCGGTGATTTGATTTTTTTTGAATTTATAAATGCTGCTAACCTTTCCATTATAAATTTAATTCTTCGAATATTTCTTCAAAAAGGAGTGGTGTGATATTATTTTAGGATAATTTGGAGACAATGAAAGTAATCTGTTTTTATTTGGGAATTCTTATTTGTAAACTGATATGGTAAATAAATTTACTGTGATTATTTGCAAACAAATTTCTAATCACAGAAACTTTTTCTTCATTGATGCTTAACCTACTGGTTTTTCTTTATATGTATATCACGATCAATCGTGAAACTATTTAAATAATAATTTGCTTCATGGTTCTGTTGCTGGAAGTTTATTAAATTCATGTATGCATTTCTTCTGTATACCTACTAGAGATTTTACTGCTTTTCACTAATTTACATTACTTTTTCAGCATGCAGTACTTTTTTTTCTATTTCTTTCAGTAAATAAAATTTTTTTTTATTGTCAAAAGGATTTGCCAACTTGAGAACATGTGATATTCTTTGAATTAAAATTTATATTAATAGAAATACTACTTTGTAAGATTACATCTTAAATTTTTATTATTTAGTGAATAATTTAGAGTTACTCTTTATTTACTTTTTTCTTTTTATATTTAATCTAAATGAAACTTAATTATGATTAGAAAATGCATCATTTCAAGAATCAAGCAAAAATTTCTGATTTTAACATTTTTGTCTGGTTTTAATTTGCTATCTGAAGAAGTTTCTGTACTTATTATAATTTGTGTTTCTAAATATCTATTTTTAGCGGTTAAAACCTGATTTATTTATTTTTATTTTATGAGTTGAATTTTGCCCTTGATTAATACTGTTGTCATACAATTTTAAGGGACAAAGTCTAAAGAAAAAGGAACGCAACTTAATATGCTCTGTTTGTTTTAAAAATGTCTTTCCTATTACAGAAAAAAAAAAATGCTTTGTATCAATATATATCACTGTATCATGATAAGCATTTGATGCATTGATCAGTTATGCTAAATTCCTTATCTTTGCATTTGCAATTCTATTTTTTTGTAATCTTCATATTTTAAATAGATTTATTGGAACAATTTTATCTCCCTTCTAGTGGTTTGTTGAATGGAATCTCTACTTTAAGCAAAAAAGATTCTGCAGTCAGCAATTATACTGTTGGAATTATTGCCATTTTCATAGGATTCCTTTGGGCCATTTATGCCATGATGTCTTTTTATATGCTTGTAAAGGTATGTTTATTTTACCCATTTCTTTGATTGTTTTAGAAACTTCTTAAGTGATATCACTTAAAAAAAAACACATGGTAGCGTTAAGAATATCATTAAAGACAAAGGCATGATAATCAAAATAGGACAGATTATCAAAGAAAATGGAGATTTTACAAAAACTTACAATGAAAGTCGGGATTATATTTTGATGAAGCATTTCTCTTTTATAGTAGATACTCAGGAGGAGGCAAATATTAGCCTTGAAGATTTGGATATGGTAGAATTCACGCCAAATGAAATAGAAAACACATTATTAAGTATGAAAAAAAAGAGTGCCCCGGGATATGATGGTTGGAGTGTGGAAATAATACAGGAATTGTTTTATACCAACAAAACATGGATGACAAAAATATATAACACATGTCTGAAACTTGGTTTCTTTCCGGAAATATGGAAGACTGCAGAAATTGTTTTAATACCTGAGGAAGGTAAAGATGTCAAAGAATATAAATCCTATAGGCCTATATGCCTCCTTCTAGTTATGGGGAAGGTATTAGATAAACTGGTTACTAAAAGACTTTCTTATTACTTGGAAAGTAATGTTCTTTTGCACGAAAATCAATATGGCTTCCGCAAAAATAGAAGTGCAATTGACACACTTAAAGTTATCATGAATTACATGGACGTAGCTAGAAACGAAAAACAAATTACTTGTATTGTTTCATTGGATATTACTAATGCATTTAACTCTATAAAGTGGTCTGATCTAAGAATTTTATTTAAAAAATACCAAGTCACTTGCCATCACTGGCTTTAAACAATTTATTGAATGACTTTCTTTTTGGAAGAGCTATTTTACTGACAGATGGATCTAAATGGAAATACAACCAGGGCGTTCCACAACGTTCTAGTTTGGGACCCTTACTTTGGCTTCTTGTCATAAACAAATTACTTATTGAATTTAACGATGATGCAAATATTTTAGTGCAAGCTTATACGAATGATATCATTATTCTCATGAAGGCTTCTGCCTCATACTTATTCACTAATAAAAGTAAACTAGTCATGGATAAACTGGAAAAGTGGGCGAACAACTTTAATCTACAATTTAATAAAAATAAGTCTGTTTATACTATTATCAAATATAAAAAAAGATGTAAAACATTTTCCTGGTATAAAGCTGTACAATCAACGATTATCATACTCCAAATATATCAAATATCTTGGAGTTACTTTTGACCCAGCTCTTACATTTTTGCCACACCTTGGTTTTGTTCAAAATAAATTAATAAAAATTCAAGAGAAGTCAAGAAGAATAACTAGAGCTATCTGGGGCCTAAAACCTAAAATAATGAAACAAATTTATCTGGACGTCATTGAAAAGATTATTTCTTATGGATGTGAAATATGGTACAGAAATTTAGTCAAAGTAAATAATAAACTTATCTCTTTTCAACGTCAATCCCTATTAGCTATTACCAAATGTTATTCAACAGTATCTAATGAGGCTTTACCAGTTTTGAGTGGATGTCCACTGTTAGATCTAAAAATACAACATATGATTGCAGTCTCAGTAACCATAAAGCAACATAAAATCTGTGAAAATGTAGACGATAAAATTAATATCGAATTTACAAAAAACACAGCCCTGTGGGAGTATGAAAAATCAATTGGAGTTTCTTTAATGGGACGAAAACTAGAAACCAAATATATACTGATGGTTCTAAATTAAATAACCGAGTCGGGTGTGCCTTTGTCTTTTTTCAGGATGGAGTTGAAAGAAATAGCAAAATGTATAGATTAAATGATTTAACAACTGTATATATAGCAGAACTTCTAGCTAAACTATTGGCAGTTAAATTCATAATAAGCGAAAATTTGATAAATGCGGACATCATCTCAGATTCAAGATCAGCCCTACAAACACTGCAAGCTCCAAACGAAGATAAAAATTTCATACAGGAAATAAAAAAGTTAATAGTTAAATCTAAACTCAATATTAATTATATAATTGTTTTATATTATTTCTTTTTAACAGTATTTTCTTAGTTAACGTTGTTTACATTTTCATGTTCTTCTTATATATGTTGAAATGTTTATACCTTTTTCTTTTAACAGCATTTTCTTTGTTAACGTTGTTTACATTTTTATGTTCCTCTAATAACTGTTAAAATGTTATACCTTTTTTTAAAAACAGTATTTACTTAGTTAATGTTGTTTACAATTTTATTTTCCTCTAATAATTGTTGATATGTTTGATAATTACTGTACTTGGAGATAAGGTGTCATTTTTTGAGAATCTAAATTCGTATCTTTTTCCGAACTGGTTCTTTGAATTATTTTATGAAAATTAAACTGATTAACCTGCACTTCGTGCTCGGTGGGGGTTGCCTTGCGGCAGCTCATCATTATATCCGATTGGCTTCGGCCGGGACGGAGTGTACCTATGCCCATTTCTTTTTCTACATATTATTCTTTTTCTACATATTGTTTCTTAAATGGGGTAACAATATTTGAAGTGTCATTAAGCAAGCAACCAACCAACTTTGTGCATAAAACACTATTAAATTCTTTAAATATTGTGGACTTTTATTGAAATAAAATAATATACAGCAGCATGTACATGCATATTGCCTTTCCCTCAGTACCTTGGGTTTTAGATAGTTATTCAAATCGATCACTGAGCATTAAAATACCGGAGTTCTGTAAGTTTGTTCCTGCTTCAAAAAAAAAAAAAAAAATTACATATCTGATTAATAAATAATCAAAGCAACAGTTAGATTACCTTTAATTAATTCTCATCTATTATATTTAATAGCAATTTAAATATATTCTATTAACACATATATTTACTTTTCTAAATATATTCATAATACATTTATTCAATTTTAATTTATTCAATTTGGTCATGTAAAAAATTTAATTATTTTTTTATGGAATACATTATTGAGGTTAAAAAAGGATTATTGAATTAGCAGTGAATAAAAAATAAAATGAAAACAAGGCCCTCTTATTCATTCTTCATTAATTAAAAAAAAATTCTAAGAATGTAGAATAAATTTGATTCCAATTTGCATAATTTTTGTATCTGCATCACACAGTTTTTTTAAAACAGGAATAATAAAATTGTTAACAAAAAAAATAGAAATCTATGCAAACATTTTTTTGAATATAAAAAAAATAATTAAAATATTTAGTTTTGAAATTAATTTTTAAATCAGTAGTTTTATTTATCAGGTGAACATAATATAAGGATTGTGACATAATATAAGGTTAAGGTTGCTTCTGAAGTATTAAAATATTTTAACCTTGGGAAATTTTACATTTTGCTTGTTTCTCTAAACTACATATTTTTTTAAAAAAATTATTATCCTTTTTTACTGAGTTAGGATTGTCTTTGTTTTGTTTATAATGAGTTGCATTTAAAACTGTTATCTAATGATGGTATCTTTTGTTTTTAGAAATGGCAAAAATAGAATGATTAGGATATTTAAGCCTGCGATTAATGCTCTGAAATGATTACTTTCTGCATCAAAGTTAGGAGATCTTTCACACATTAAAATGTGTGATATGAAATGCTGCAGGGGTGTGCGAAAACAATCCTTTAAATTGTGTATAAAATAAATGTGTGGTTGAAAACTAAACACATTTTTTGAAATTATTAATGCTGTGAATTATTTAAGTTAAATAATGCTCAGCTCGGCTCCACATTTCAATAGTATTTCAGAATTGTAAAAACAATGCTTCATCAACATCTGATGACTTCAAACATCTGCAATTATAGCAAGTTATGATCACTGTCACCTTGATAATGGTGACAGTGATCAAATTTTCTCAGTTTTAGATTAAAGTATGATGAAAAAACTCACTTATTCCTTCCTTTAAAAATACCAGTTTTAAAAATTTTGAACCTTAAAAGGCATTGGCTTTGAGATTTTATTAACTTTAAAAAGATCAATATATAAATATTGGGAATGTTTACTAATTGCCTTCCTGTTATTCAGTATTGTAAGGAATTTTGTGTAAATTATACGTAAATATTTCTGAATTGTTGTGTAAATATTTGTAAATTGTTAAATTATATAAAATTAATTGTAATGGAATGGTGTGTCAGCGAGAAGAGACAGTTGTAATGGAATTTACTACAGAAGACTGCCATATATGACCAATAGGTGCATTGGCAACATAATGAGGTTGCTAATGATTTTTACTACATTCTAAAATATGTAGTAGAAGTTAAGAAATTAAGATTGGTTCCTATAGAATAGTGGTGAAAATTCCAAACTTATCTGAAAGAACATACTGTATCTAAGCTTGCTCCACCACTTCAGTGGGACACTATTTAAGGCTCGCCTTAAGGCAGGCAGTTCAGTTGAGTTTGGAGGAAGCTACTTTGAGTGGCTGAGCTTAAGAGAGCATCTCTTCTCTCATTGCTGGGTGACAATATATCTATGTATTATATATTTCAGATCCATCGCATGTACAGAGGAACAACTGCTAGCTTTGCTAAGGCGCAAGAGGAATTGGCTTCTGGTGTAATGCGGAATCCCCAAGTACAGACTGCTGCAGCCACTGCTGTCACTCAAGCAGCTCAACAAACTTTCAATCAAGCTGCTTCAGGCCTTCGTTATTAGGTAAACTCTTTTATTTATTTAATGATTATATGTTAAATAATATATAATTTACCATTCAAGCATCATTGCAGTTTTTAAAGTAATGATATTTTAGGTTACACATATGAATTGTCTGTAAATTGTCCTATGTTTGACATAAAAAGAACAGACTATTAGATTTAGAGCTGCCAAATTTGGCACATTGTTATGTTTAATGTTATTAGAGGTTCCCTAAGAAAAGTAACCCCAGTTTTATTTAGAACCTTAATTCGATTAATGTTATTCACAATTTTAGAGCATTTTATTTCATAAAAAACATCACATTTTAAAATTCCCAAAATTTAACTTTTCGGCAGTGCCAATTTTCCCCCTTACTGTTTATAAACTAATCAATATATGTATTTATTTATCATTATATATTTTTTATGCATGCAACTGAAATTAATGGTTTTTTTCACTGTTTTAATTATTGTACTTACACATATTAAATTGCTGTATTATTAAATTAATTTGTGTGTGTATATACTATTACTTTTATAATTCATATATATATATATATATATATATATATATATATATATATAATATTGATTTAGATTTAATACAATTTGATTTATGCTGATCAACTAAAAATGTATTATGCAAAGAAAAATGATAAAAGATGTCATAGTATAAATATCCAGAAATTAATTATGTGAACAATATTTTAATAGAATATAATATGCTTTGTAACAGTATTTAATTTGACCCGCTATAGGCTATGGAATTTGATTTATTCTCATTAGTTAAAAATTTATTATGAAAAAAGAAGCACTTCTAACTGTATAATCTGTGCACAAATTAGAAATATCAAAGACTATTCAAAATTGGATTTCAACTAAATTAAACTTGATTGGGATTTTTAAGTATTGGAAAGCATTTGATATATTTGAAAAATAAAACAGTTAAAAAATGCCATTAATTGTTACTCCGTATAAAGAAAAGATGTGCTACAAACCAGTTTCATTTCAATCAAGGTAACTTTTAAATTTTTATGTAAAGATATGTATTATTCAGTATTGAGTTGTTGCATGAATTACAACCAGCACTGTCAAAATGTATTGTCAATTAAAAAAATTATTGTAAAAAATAGACTTAATTTCTTCTTTTTAAAAAATTTCAGAGACGTCTTTCCAAGATCTCTTTAGGGAAGTACTTTGATTGTGTTTTGTGAACCTATCTGCATGGTGGTTTTAAAGAAATCCTCCCTACTTCGATGTCTCGCCCCAGAGTATTAAAAACTGAGATTGTAATGGCTAATTAAAATCTCTAGCTTCGTTCTTCATGATTGATAAATCTGCTGTAACTGTTGAATGAGATATGTATAATATTTGATTATTATATGTGTACATTTAATCCCATTTAGTAATAAATACTGATTTTTCTTATGCTATTGGTTTTTGTTTTATTATTGATTTTTCATTTAGAAATCCATCTCCTATCATTATCTCTACCAGTAATAAAAATGAATGTGTATGTGTTGGTGTCACTCTACAGACTGATCATTACACCTAAATTTACCAAATTTAACATAAATTTACTTCAAAGGATAAGAAGGCATCTCTTAATATTTTAATTAATTAAAAATCCAGAAATTTTTCAGCTACTTCAACATATTTCAAAAAATTGTTACATAAAACTAATTTTTACACTGTTCTAAAATTTGAAAAACTGTATTTTTATCAATATTACTAGCAATACCCGCATGGCGTTGCCAGTGGCATAGCATCCAAGATGAAAAATTAGCTTTAAACTTAAGTCTAGCCTCAATCCAATATGACATCAAACAAACATAAAAATATATTTATAAATTATCAAAAATAGCTACAAAAGTTTTTTTAAATGTGTATTCGGAAATATTTAGAATGTTACAAAAGTAAAAATATTATTTACCCATAGACAAAATACAGACAAATCATTTTGCTACTCGGGAAATTCATTGTCTCTGCAATTCAGTTGCTGAGCAATTTAAAGAAAGACGGTTATTTCGATTACCATAAGACTCTCCTTCCTGAAGTGTGGATATTATTTCTCTGATATACTCAAACCGAATGTTTCTTTCCTCTTCATTTTCCTTATTGTGAAACAAACGAAACTTTTTTGCATTTAATGTGTTCCCATCAAGGATGAATTTTTTGAAATTGGATGTAAACAAAAAAATATATCGTATATGCATAACACAGATCTTGCTATCTGCACATATGTAGTTTGAGTTTTCATGCTTCAAATTTTCATTTTAATCACTTTTCAATTAGTCAAATTATCACATTCTTATCTTTGAAGTCACTAGATACAAGTCATAAAGAATTTTTATTAATAAATCAGATTTTATTCTTGAAATATTAAATGTCAATGAATTATGATTCTGTCCAAATCAAATCTTAATTAAACTAAGTACATAAAATAAAAAGTTGTTCATTAATTAGAAAAGGAATCATTAAACTTATTATTTACTATGAAATTTGTTTTTATAAAATAAAAATTAAAGGTTATTTTAAAAATTAAAGGTTTTATTAATTAAAGGTTATACAATTTTCTAGATTAAAAGTTGATTGTGAAAAAACATTTAGTATCGTGATAAACATTTCACTTTAATAATTTGCAAATGCATACATTTGTTTATACAAACTGAAATGCCTTTCATTTTTCCGACTTCATACATTCGAACATTAATTTCCTTTTATCTCCTTATTCCTCCATAAATCTTTTGACTCTATGTTTTATACAATATTTTTCTAAAATTATTATTGTTTTATTTACACGTTTAGAATTCCTTTTGACTTAATAGCTGAAGTAACTTTTTTCGAAATCTGATTGTTTGATTTCCATATTCTAATGCAATTTTCAAATTTTGCTTTTTTCTGATCACCCAATCAATTTTTCATAACCTGAATAGAAATTTTAAATATTCGGATCATTTCTTGATAGTTATGCTTTAATTGCAAATAATTTTGCAATCTCTTGATTGTCCTAATAGCATTCTATTTATCCCGAGAATTCTGACTCCTTTGTGTGTATATATATATATA
>JAOUZG010003205.1:897915-914136 GCA_026289955.1 Argiope argentata
TATATATATATATATATAAATTTGTTTAACATTTCATTTTCAACTTTTCTAGCTGACGAACAAAAGGTTGGAACTCGAACGATTTTGAGATGAAATATCTGTTTTGATGTCATTGCTCTTCGTCAACCTTTTAAAAATGCATCTGCTCTCAAAGAAGCATACGTAATAATAAAGCAACACTGGTGAAAGCAGGTGAACCTTTTAAGAGCACATCTGCTGTCAAAGAAGCACACGTAATTATAAAGCAATACTGGTAAAATCAGGTAAATAAATAAATGTGTGTGTGTGTGTGTGAGAGAGAGAGAGAGAGATTAAAAGGTGTTGATACATATTGCCGTTTATGCCTATTGTCTACGTGATTTCGAGCTTCAATTATTCGTTAATAATAATGCAATACTGGTAAAAGCAGCTGAAAATATTTTTTGCCCGTAAATTTCGAAGACATCAAACCCTCTTAACCAAAACAACATCATGTTCTCACACGATAAAAGGCTCCTTTTTGTTGAAAACTACCCCTCTGATAGATAACCTTGATTCTACTGACTCAGTTATTTACTTTTTACATCGCAGCATCAAACCTCTCTTCGGAACGAAACATGACTTGACCGAAAAAAAAAGTGGAACAAAATCTCTTTCAGTGGAAAGTAAAGAAAAAAAAAGACTAATTTTAATCGATTCTTTGATTTTATAATCAGATTCGTTCGGAGATAACTAGCAAAGTCAATATTTTTTGTTTGTCGAGCGGTATCATGGAAACGGAAATTACCGTTTGCGTGCGTTGAATGGAGCAACAGGCTCTCCTGACAGAAGACTTTTCGCAATAGGTATGTCACCGGAGAGCATTGAGTCAATCCTTGTCTCAACCCACCCACCCCCCACCCCTCGTTTTGATTTTTTAAAAAGACTGACACTTGACGATTGATGAGGGCTTTGATTTTAAAGAAAGAAAATGAAAATTTTTATTAATATCACTGATTATTAAGATATGATGTATTTATTTATTTTAACCCCTTAACTGGTTTATTTTCTTTACTATCTAATAAGATGATACCTTCTATTTTGGGAATATTTTATTATTTTGATTTAAAGGGAAATCCATGGAATACTTGGCTTATCTAAGTATTCGAAGTCATTTTACTATTGAATTATAATTGTTATGAATGATTTATTTTTTGTTTGCAACTATCAAAATTCGATAAATCGATGCACGTACGGCGTACGGGCAAACCGGTTAAGGGGTTAAATGGAGAAATAGTTACTTTTATAAAATAATAATATGCACTTTTATTCGACTAATTAAACATTGCAAAAATAATGAAATAGGCTTGAGTTTTTTCTTCTGGATATCTTGTAAGCCTACACAATAGGATGCATTTTATGTTCTGCTGCAGAGAAAAAAATGTGGAACATTTTAAATCTTTTACCGAAAAGATTGAATATTTATTATTAACTATTTCATATATTGAGTGCCTATGCGGGTAAAAAAATTCTTTCATCTATATTAATAAAAATGGATCTCGAAATGCGTTGTTAAGCGCAAAACTAGAGAACGGCACGACCAAAACGGCTAATTTTTTTTAATATTTTCGTTAAGACACGAGGATGGTTCTTATGGAGAGAAAAAATTAAAAAACTGCGTGAAAAATAGTTAAAACGACACTTTTCTTACTTTCCCGCCAAAAATCTTCATTTCTTTCCCCCACGCCAACTGAGTGAGATAGCAGGAAGTAATAAATTATGATTTGTTTAGAAAAAAAATACGCAAAGTCAGTTGGTTTTCATTCATAGATAACGGGATGTTTAAAAAAGAAAGAAAATAGTTGCTTTTATTATTAGTCGGTATGAATAATTAATCTATGCCTGCTCAAAATAAGGCCTGGGCAGGGAAGAAAAAAAGAATAACCAAGGAAAAAGTGTTTTGTTGAAAGAAAAGTAATGAAGAAAAAGAAAAGGTCGAGTGTGTCACCATTATTTTCTCTGTGCGCGGCATTTTCCAAGCTGTTTTTAAAATTTCGCATCTCTTAAAATCCAATTGTGTCTATATTTGCTTAGTTTGTTTACATTTATGAAAATTTGAATCTCATTATTATATAAAAACGTAGCATTTTAGACCTTTCCCTCCACCATGTAAGTAAAATATCAATTCCGGGACAATCATTGTTCGGATAGAAAGAGAAAGATGAGTAGTACAATGAACAGAACATCTGAAGAAAATAATACTGTAAATGAATGATACGATTATCAAAATTTGTTTGGTTTAAAAATATATTGGTGAAAATAATGTTATGAGACACAGCTACATAAAATATTATATGAAAATTATAGCGAGCATTAATACTGGCGAACCGACTGGTCGCCAAAGGCGGCTAGTATATAATATTTTTAATCTAAAAAATACTTTTCTATCAATATTAAAATCCTTTTACCATTTGATAAGTTTTTAATAACTAAAACAAAAATATCAATCGAACCAAACGATTTTGAAAAATTATTGAAACTCATGGTCTTTAAAATTTATTAATATTTGTTATATAAACATTCCAAGATTTGCTCACTAACTGGAGAGGTATGAAATCAATACGACGGACCTCTTAAAGAATTATTTATTTAGTTGTCCGCTTAAATGGGACCTTTACAATTTATCCGCTATGGGACATAGTTATTATAGATTTTGCTCCGCTTAATCGGGAGATTCATGTTTTTAGTCTCAAAGCTTGTAGCTTCCTCAATCGTTTTACATTTTCCAGTAGGTGGCGCTGTTCATGTGGGCGGGGCACATGACGTTGATCTTAACACTAACAATGGAGAAAGATTTTAAGGAACTTATTGAGATTACTGATTAATTCATTTTCGGTAATGACGATGATGACGAGTCCGCTTTACAACGGAAAGAGGGGTGCAGAAGCTTCTGAGGGTATGGACCCCTGTGCACCCGAGGGAAAAGTCTGGCTTGTAGTTCATATGAGAATGACACACACTTGCACAGCCCCTTTTTCATTTACTTCACAGATAACATACAGAAGAACAATCATGCCCTAATCGGGACTCGAACCCGGAACGCTCAGATCACGAGGAAGACGAGCTACCTCTGTGCCAGGAAGCTGGCTAATTTTTATTAATAAAATATAGGAAAATAAATTAAGTGACTAGTTGTACGAAATGCAAATTGCTAATCATCTGCTTCCAGAATTTTCTTTTAGAATTTTACTAATGCGTTCCGGACACAGTAGTTAGTATGCATTCTTTTCCTTCGTTATTAAAAAGTAATTCATTTTTTTTTCGTGGAAGATGTACTAGTTTGAATTTGAGCGGTAGCCTTAACAAAGCCTTATTAAGGCAAGGACATAAGGGAAAGTTGCCCCCATCAAAGGGGCCCACTAAATCTAATAAAAGTTTATTTTACGCTTCCTTCTTTACTGAACGTTTTTCATTATAGAAGAAGTGAAGCAGAAGGCCTCCCCCCAAACACCTATGCTAATTTTAAATTTGTATATTTCCTATATAGTTTTATGAAGGTTTATATTAATATTATGGAATTATTATTGAATTATTTTGAATACTCTTCATTGATTTTACCATTTACTTGGCGCAGTATAACCAAATATGGTTCTTGTGCCATAAAACAGCAAACATACAAACAATCCCCCAAAGAAGTTTTGCCCCGGGCCCAATTTAGGTTAAGTCGGGCCCTGAGACTTAGGCTATATTTGAGACATTGGTAAATTCACTAATTTAGAATTATATATGTTGTCTAGAGATACAGTGGTTCAAACAATAGAGAGTAAACTTTACTTTTACTTCATAAATGCGACTTTCAATGTAAATAACACATTACAGAAAAATGCAAATATATTTTTATTTTTGTGCATAATATATGGTTTAATTTTAAGTAAAAAACAAATACCAATCAACAAAATTGTAAAGTTTCAGAAGCATTTTAAATAAACATACGCAGATTTTTATTTCAAAAAATTGAGAGTACACCAACGAAATTTTTGCAATATCTTGCAACGAAATAAAGTATGAATATTTTATTGCATGTCTTTTGGCTTTTATAATGACCTCTAAATGTCATGGTACCGATTCGACCAATTTGTGGTGGAATCTGAAGCTGTTTTACCACATTCTTCTTGTAACACTTGTTTTAAATGGGTTTAGTTTCTAATTTTGAGTTTTTGAATCATTCTTTCGAGTGTTGCCTGCAGATATTCAATAACATTGATGCCAGACGATTTGTGTTAGTGTGTGTAACTACTGTTTACAACGAAATAGACAATACATTCTGATGTTACGTGTAAGTTTCACCATCCGTTATGTATAATAATAAAAACATGTTTGCACTTCTCATTAATGAGTTATTTACATTGAAAGTCGGATTTATCACGTAACAAACTCACAACTGATTGGGCCACTGTACGTCTTAAAATCAAATATTAATAAAGATTAAAATGAAACCTGCTCTGCATATTTCAATGTATCATGTCAGAACATCATTTCCTGAACGGCCAAGCACCACGTGCTCGTGCAAGTTAAATATTTTTATTCATTTTAATCCTTTCATCGAATGAAGTCACTTTAGCGTTGCAAACGATAATAAAAAACTGTTTCGCATTGATTGTTTGAAAAATATCGCATTTCCTATTCATTTCATTTCGTATAATCACGTGCTTAAAATGACATTTTTCTAGGTTTTATTTGCTGAAGTCATTAACTTATTTTTTAAAATCAGAGTTTTTATAAATGTGATGGCGTCACATTATTAAAAGCTAATTTTTTTTGAGATGCTCGTTCAGATAATTAAATTTCTATTTTTCGCCTACGGATTTGTGTTTTATTTCTAGTCTATGTATTTTTGTCGACGCCGAAAACCTCATTCCCAAAACAACATCATGTTCTGACATGATAAAAAAAAATCCGTCTATCTTTTAATGGATTTAATTTGAAATTAGTCACGTCTTTAACTTTTATATAAAGACCATGTTCTGAAATCCATCTAGCAATTTCATTTTGAAATCGGCTGCTCATATTTTATTTGTTGTTTCAAGTCGCAGCACAGACTAAATATTGTGTCTAGATAGATGCAGTTGTATTTATCAATTGCCTGTGACCTGACACACTTTACCATATATTTATCAATTCCTTTTGTTGTTGTTTGGCGGATGTAGCAAAAACAAAGGTAAAAATAGATGTTCTCGTGCTCCAATGATTCACTTCACAATCAATCATTCGAAACACGAAGCCCAATAACGATAGTGATTAAGATTATTGTTATGACTCGTAACTCTCCTTTCGTTTCGTATCCATTTATTTTGAACAATACAGGACAGAGTATTTCTGATAAGCGTATTTACAGATGGTGATAGAAATTGATGAGCATAATTACAGATGAAGTATACTTAAATGATCAAATGATCTGCACATCAGAGATGAAATAGCGTAACGTATCAAAAGTCTTACTTAACTTGAAATATATAAGGTATTGGTATTTACTGTCTTACTTAAAGCGATACACCATATTCTATTCTAATCAATTACTGGTTGCCAGGTTCCAAGTTATAAAAAGATGCAAAAGAAACAGGAAATGCAAAACTTATTGGGAGTGGCAACAACTATGCAGCGATCGAACTCCTCATTGCTACAGATCTTTTTCGGTAACATCATAACAATGGCATGTTACACAACAATTTGCTTTAAAATCCAAATTCTATCATTATAAGATAATAACTCAAAAATGTATGAATGATTAGAAAATTGTAATTAATGTGCGATAGTTTAAAATTGCATTATTTCCAGAACCACTAAGAAAAACATGTGCTAGGCTAGTTTAAGGTTTAAAAGACTTTCGAAAATAGTCACAAATATGAATATTTCCATAAAAAAGGTTGAAAAAACAACTACGAAACTAAAATATGCCATTTAACTGGAATTTTTTAAAAACTAAAAAAAAAAAAGATTTTTTTTTCTGAAAAGAGGCATAAAGCAAAACTCTTATAGTTTAGAGGTTTATCAAACGATTTTCTTAAAAGTTTGCAGATCGCTTAAGGAATATTTTATATAGTTCTTGAACTAAAAAAAATAAACTTAATTTCTATCCATTCTTTAGGTACCGGGGTTCGATTGATAAATAACATGACTTTTTAACCTATTGAAGCACTAAAGCATCTATAAAATATTTCTAAACTAGCAATACCCGCACGACGTAGAATCCAAGAAGAAAAATTAACTTTAAACTTCAGTCTAGTCTCCATTCAATAAGACACAGGTATGTTACGCAACATCAAACAAACATAAGAATATATTTAGAAATATAGCTAAGAATTTTTTTTATAGCACTCCAAAAATATTTAGACTGTTACAAAGGTAAAAATATGATATGTACGTAGACAAAACACAGGCGATCATTTCGAGATTGGAATTCCTTCTTTTCGGCATAACGAGATGTGAACCTCTGTTTAAAATCAGACGTAAACAGTTTAAAACATTTGAGGTAATTTGCATAGCTTAAGAAAGGAAATTTCATTAAGGATAAAAAAATAATAACAATATTTCTTATCGATATTTTTTTTGTCATGAACTGACTTCGAAGTATAACTGTCATAACAATTTAAATTAAATTTTGATAGCGAATTTTTCTATTACACAGCATTTTACCATTTTAGATACTTTTTCTTTATAAATTCAGAAGTTCGCGATTTATGAAATACAAGCTGATATCGCATTGTTGATTGAGATTAAATTTAATATTTTTAATGTAAAAACTAGTTTTTCTTATGTGAAAAATAAATCATCTAAAATATATATTAACCAAAATTAAAATAAGAATAGAGTTTCAACTAGGCGAATAATTCTTTCATTTTCAGAAAGAATCCCACAGCTAATTTTCGCCATCATTTATTTATAGCTATGTTGTAAGTTCTTCAGATTTTGTTCAAAAATATTTGCTCAAGGAAAGACAATGCTAAAAAAGTTTTCAAATAATTTATTAAAAAGTTAATTCTTTCTTAATAAAAAGCATGAAAATAAAACAAATCAAAAGTTTTTCGTAATATAAATTGCTAATCTTTATCGTCTGCTTCTTTTAAATATTCAAAATTCTGATAACGTATTGCCAACAGTTCTTCAAATGTGTGTTTGTTCTTCAGCAATAACAAATATTTCGTTCGCAAGCAAAAGTTTGATTTGAATTTAACTTTCATTTTTTTTCTAGACATAGTTATGTCTCTACTCCAAATTTTTCACTACTTAGTTCTATACTTTTCCCAAACACAATATTGTAAATAATTACACAATATTATAAATATAAAACAGGCCGACACTTTAATAGCAGCAATTTTAATCTTATTAAATAAACTTTATAATTCTTTCAAATCCACAAAAAACTATTAATAAAATATTAAAAAATATATAATGAATATAAAAAAACCTGTAGAATTGTTCAATTGCTAACCGTTGTTTAACAACGTAATTATTTTAAAATCGTCTGCGCACATTCAACTATTTACGAATTTTCTTTGCTTAGAAACTGAAGAAAAATTGTTTGGAAATGAAATTGATATCATAGAAAAGTAAAATTTTTTTAGTTTTCTAATACGGCATAAAATATTTTTTATTGGATAATTTACAATGAAGTGGTCTTGGAAAAAAAAGCAACATTACGATTATTTTTTTTTTCATTATTTAACTAATTTTCGTATTTTAAGATCATAAATAATAAGTATACGAAGTTCGTTTGAATCTGATTCAGTTGTTTAGGGGTTCTGTAACAATCATACTATTTTAATATTAAGAATTATATCATTAGAGAATTATACATTGGAAATTTATTATGCAGCCCCAATGTCTTTCATTAATACTAAAAATTATAAAAATTAATTAAATTTACACAATGCACAACAAAATACAACTCATAATGAATTCTATTTTCATAGCTCATCTGTTTTTACTCAAATGAGCTTGCATTGATTCTATTATTTCAGAGAAAATTGTTTCAAAAATTGATGTAATTCAAGATCACTCGAATAAATCATTTGGAATAGGTATATTAAAAACGATTGTGTTTAAGTCTTAATTCTCTTATACTGATAAGGTTTCACATTGTCACATTTTACTCGAATTCTTATTTAATATAATATACAAACTGCTTTCAAAAATGGCTGTAAGTCTTTGGAGATAGAATTTTTCTACATCTGATAACTATCAAATGAGATTCAATTGATTTAATGAGTTCTAAAAAGCTTTGTCAAAAATTCTCGGAACACCAATTCGCACGAATCAATTATTCGGAACATCAACGTCAAAAACAAATGTAATTACTATCAAATCCTACTATTCTAAGATAATGAACTCGAATTCTAAGATAATATGACTGAATTCTAAGATAATATGAGAACTCGGTTTTGAAAATATCTTTGGGATTAAATCAGCATTCATTATAAATTACTTAAAAATGTCTTTAGAAATAAAAAAAAATATTTTCTTAAAAAGATTATCAATACTAAAAAGAATGTTTGTGGTCTAGTTCTTTTGGATTGCTTTTATTTGGTTGATTCGAGAATGAGCTATTGCCAAAAACAAATAAGAAAAAGTTGGCACAATTTTTTCTTCTTCTTTTGTGAACTCTTGAACATTTCTAAGCCATCATGCAACTACAAACTATTTGCATGCATGAAAATTTTGGAAAAAATCCAGTCAATAAATAAATATATACAAAAGTGACACAATTTTCCAAACAAAGTTTACCAATATTTTTGGGCCAGCAAATGGCAACATAATATCGGTAAACATCGCGATTCTAATTCGTGCGCTCGAAAAATTCAATTCATCACGAATCAATCACTCAGAACACGAATACCAATAAGGAATGTTATTAGACCTAAATTTTCTTGCATTGACCGTATTCCAAGTTGACACACATTGTTCTCGAATACTAACTCAATAACTCGCTAAAAGCCTACATAGAAGAGCTCTGATAAAAAGAACCCGGGTAAAAGTGAATTGATCAGATATTAATGAATTCGACCCCGATTGCCCCACGCGACATCATGACCTAAAACAAAAATGGACGACGAAACCTAACTGCCATCGATTCTTTTATTTCATGGAAAAAGTACGATAATCCTTTGGAGGGCTAGCTACCCATACAAAGACTCCGAGACTGTTTCTAATGAGTTGTAAAAGAGCATGAAGTTTATTATGCATGTCATGTTTTTCAGCTATGTTAATGGGCTGGGATTGGTCACTTGATGTTATTAATAATTAAGTTATGGAACATGGATTTTGAACAGGTGCGTTGTTATCACCTTTTGGTTGCTGTTGCTTTGGGGTTTGCTGTTTTCATGCGTGAATTCTAAAACAGTAGATTAAGTCCTTATTTATCACGGATACACAATCCGATATCCGAAGCAGTTGTAGATCATACATCTATCTATATTAATAAAAATGCAA
The DNA here is from genome assembly GCA_026289955.1 of Argiope argentata. Taxonomy (NCBI): domain Eukaryota; kingdom Metazoa; phylum Arthropoda; class Arachnida; order Araneae; family Araneidae; genus Argiope; species Argiope argentata. The sequence goes on from JAOUZG010003205.1 coordinate 907,360, forward strand.
CTCGAAATGCGTTGCTAAGCGCAAAACTGGAGAACGGCTCTACCGATTCGGCTAATTTTTATTTTAATATTATCGTTAAGACACGAGGATGGTTCTTATGGAGAGAAAAAATGAAAAAACTGCGAGGAAAATAGTTAAAACGACACTTTTCTTACTTTCCCGCCAAAAATCTTCATTTCCTTCCCCCACACCAACTGAGTAAGACAGCAGGAAGTAATAAATTATGATTTGTTTAGAAAGAAATATGCGAAGTTATTTGGTTTTCATTCATAGATAACGGGATGTTTAAAAAAAGAAAATAGTTGCTTTTATTATTAGTTGGTATGAATATTTAATCTATGCCTGCTCAAAATAAAGTCTGGGCAGCGAAGAAAAAAAGTAATAACAAAGCGAAAAAAGGGTTTATAAAAAGAAAAGTAGTGAAGAAAAAAAGTATAGAAAAGAAAAGAAGGGTGTGTGTGCCACCATTATTTCCTCTGTGCGCGGCATTTTCCAAGCTGTTTTTAAACTTTCGCATCTCTTAAAAACCAATTATGTATTTATTTGTTTAGTGTGTTTACATTTATAAAAATTTAAATCTCATTATTCTATAAAAACGTAGAATTTTGGACCTTTCCCTCCACGATTTAAGTAAAATATCAATTCCGGGACAATCATCGCTCGGATAGAAAGAGAAAGATGAGTAGTACAATGAACAGAACATCTGAAGAAAATAATACTATAAATGAATTATATGATTATCAAAATTTGTTTGGTTTAAAAATATTTTAGTGAAAAACCTGTTATGAGACACAGTTACATAAAATATTATACGAAAATTTTAGCGACCATTTATACTGGCGAACCAACTGGTTCCCAAAGGCGGATAGTAGAGAATAAAAATCAGATGATTATTATTCACTAGTTGCCCTTGGTAACCAACTAATCAACTCTTATATTAATGGTAATGATTTAGTCTTGTTAACCATCTTTGTTAAACAAAGAAAAGTTAATTTATATTTGCATCATAACGTAGAATGTGCCGATTGGATGATTTTACATTGAAATAACATATAAATAATAGCATATAGATTTTAATGCTCCATAGGATCCAAGAAACATATAATGAATATATTTACTGTAATATGATTGTTTATGGAAACCCAATTGCAGAAATCTTATTTCAGTTCAGGAACTAATTAGAATTCTGTAAAATCCCCCAAAACAGAATTTTTTGTCAACTTTCAACTTTTATTTTTAATTAATTCTATATTATGATGTGGTTTGAGTGTGGCTTCATAGTATAGTGAAAAGCATGAATCATTTATTTATTTTTCCTTTGATATATATGTCTAAATTTTGATGCAGATTTATAAACTGGTATCATCCTAAATACCATACATCTAGTTTAATGCGTATTTGTTTTATAACGTTCACATTCACAGGATAGAAAGACATAGCGATAACTATATGGACAAGGAAAAATATGACAAGAATTAGGTATTCTAAAAATAAAATAGAAATTATAACTCTATCTCTTTCAACTGATAACGAGCTAAATAAACTATCACTCAATGTATCTTTTTCCAAAATTTAATAATTTAGAGATTTGAAAGTTTGGTCTTAAGGCCATAGAATAAATTTCATTTGACCAGATTTTTCTATTTTTGTGTTATAGAACAGAACACCCTCTCATATCTCAGTATCCGTAACCATACTGGTCACTGGTTGATTTAATGGTCATGTTAAGAGAATTTTATTAAATATCAAAATATTTACAGTAGAAAAAAATAACTATATAGAGAATTTACAAATATATAAGAAACGATAATAAAATTATACCGTTTACAAATATTTTCTACCTTGAAATGTTATACAAAGATTATTTGCAATAATCATACGCAGAAAGGTATATATGAAAAACACAAATTCTGTGTTATTAGACTTAGTAGATGAGGATGCAGTTATATGCTTTTGTGTAATAGCATTCACAAACCAATTTAATCTATAGTACTATAATAAATGTGAAAGTTTGGATGGAGGGATGATGGGGTTCAATCACGCCAGAACGGTTGAAGGAAATTCAATGAAATTTAGCACACAGATAGATTATAGTCTACAGAAGAACATAGGCTAATTTTTATTCCGGTTAATTTTTTATTAATTAAAAATTAAATTTTCCTCCAAAAAATAAAATAAAAACTCTGTAAACATCTGCCTGAGCTTTTTGAATCGTCTGTTTTTATTTTTCTTTTCCGGTGTTCTTTTAATATTATCTTACTATTCTAAAGGAATTTTTATTAAATTTTTTATTCTTATGCTGTTCTTGTATTAATATAATTCATTATTTCTTATTCATTTCTCTTGATTTTTTTCGTGCTGTACTTAGTATATCTTTTTCCTATTTTCATCATTTTCGATTAAATTTTTTAGTGCATTCCATATTACTGCATTTATTAATATTATTTCTTCTATTTTCCGTTAATTTGCTGCAATGGGCATCGAAACCTTATGATTGGAAATGCCATTTCGCTAAAATTTGGTGGCAAACTATTTTTTTTTGGCGAAAATGACTATATATTAAAACTGTTCTACTGTGTGTTTTTGTAATTAAATTGTATTTGTGTTAGCTGTATATTTTTATATATGCTAAAAGTGGTATGTTTCCGTTAGCACATGATTTAGAATTCACAAATTTCTTTAACGATTGTTCGTTTGCGCCCAACAAACGGAAAAGTACCCTTATGGTTTTAATAACATAACATTCCCCCACCCACGCTAATGATGTTAGACGTAACGGTTACTTCAAACGATTCAGTTTATTTTTGTAGTGTATGATGAATTTAAAATTAAACATTGTTAATTAATAGATCTCTTGATTCCTTCAGAAGTGCTTTTGAATGAAAATAAAACAGATGAATTGAAACTAAAATTTTCTTATCTCCATTGCGTTACCCAACTGGTGCTTAAAATTCACGTCTTTGCGTTGCTCCAATTGACGTTGAAAATTTATGCATGCATACGGTTTCGACAACATTTTAGACTGTCAGTTCTCACATATACACATCAAAATTTCCACGCGTACGAAGTCGCGGGTAAGAGCTAGTTCTAAATAAAAAAAAAGAAAGAAAAATGAAATCTATGATCGCCAATTTCAAGTTATCATGTCAGAACATTATTTATTATTTTTTAAGTCATTATTTGTCTTAATAAATTTAAGCCATTAACCAGTCTAAACCGATTTGAAAAGCAATACATATAAAAATAGATCAAACTCTTAAAAATGCATCTGCTTTCAAAGAAGCATATATAACAATTATGCAATACAGGTTAAACCAGGTTTTCAATTATTCAAAAGCTCCTAACAAAAACAACAACAAGTTCTTAACCCCTTAACAGGTTTGCCCGTACGCCGTACGTGCATCAATTTATCGAATTTTGATAGTTGTAAACAAAAAATTATTCATAACAATTATAATTCAATAGTAAAATGACTTCTTATATGTAGGTAAGCCAAGTATTCCATGGATTTCCATTTGAATCAAAATAAGAAAATATTCCCAAAATAGAAGGTGTCATCTTATTAGATAGTAAGTAAAATAAACCGATTAAGGGGTTAATGACAAAAATGATTATTTTGTTTTAAAACATGAAGATTCATTAACATCTCCAGAAAGTTTTTTTTTAAAGCTTATAACTCTTAGTTTTAAATTTTGCGCACAAAGAAACGCATGACTAAGGGGCTATAGGACCTTTAAACTTTTAACGTTTAGAATATCTTTAATCATTTCCTTTGTTAATCGAATTTTTAAATCAAAAGTGAAATGTCTTCTTGTAAATGATGCAGCTCTAGTTATGTACAAATATACATTTTATTTACATCAAGTTAGTAGCAAAGATATTCGTATTTTTCGCAGCAGACGAACTCGTTAAATAACTGAAAACTCTTTGAAGAAATACTCTGGCCATTTTATTATTTAAAAAAGATTTTATAAAACAATTTTTTCAATTACTCAGCTCGGAAATACATAGACCAACTCAGGTAAAAAAAATAATAATATATAGTGCTATTTTTCGTTGCCAATGGCCATACTCTAAACTCGTATTTTAATTAAAATTGCTAACAAAATAAATCGTCTGCTTCTACTTAATAAATTACAATTCACAACAGAAATAAATGAATCCAAATATTTTTTGAAATAAATACAAGGAATAATATTGATAATTACGTATTATTTAATATTTCTCGAGTATAGCATGAGAGTTAAGCTTCTAATACAACTTTTGAAGCCTGTTTTAACTATCAAAGGCCGTATAATTCCTTAAATGACTATATTTAATTAGATCCATTATCTAACCAGCAAACTTTTCAAGCAAGATCTATTACATTTTAAGAAATTATTCAAAAAGTACAAATTATTCATTGGACAATTGAGTTTATTCTAATCACATTATCATTTTTAACTATATTATTAACTATTAATCTTAAAAAAGTTAAATTTATCTACAAAAAAAGATTCGTATCAAATTACACAGATGAATAATTAAGCCATCGTTTAATCAGAATCGATGGTAAAATTCTAGATACCACATTAGTCACGTACAAGTAAAATTCAGAGAAACTATCTTTTTGTTATTTACATTGAAAATATTGGAAATATCCTTCCTGCATGTACTTGTCTTAATGATCGCAGGTAATCGTGCCATTTCGTGGTGGCTCCCAATCGATTACGGTTGCGATGATCACGAGAAGTTTTTAATCGATAGCTTTTATAATGCGTTGAAATCGAGTGGCCAATTTGTATCGTCATCGATTTAAAACAACAATCCCATTTCAAAAGTAGGTCAAATCACGATGACGGGTTAGAATTGTAATTTTATTCGAAATATACGTCAGTTACTATTGATATGCCTGAATATATGGCTGTCCATGTAACCTAAAATATCCAATTTTCGGTGGCAGGGGGAAAATTTGAAAGGATTTTGATGTTTAATGGTTAATATTCCTAATAATTAACTTCACTTTATAACTAGAGATAATGACTTATTAAACTTATCGATGTTCAGTTAGCAAAGTACCCGACATTTCGCCATATTTTTTTTTCTAATCAGAATTTTATAAAAATCTCTCTCTCTTTCTCTTTATTTTTTTTGTTTGAAGCAGAAGGCAGTTTCGAAGACAGAGAAGAAGACTTTGAATTCTTAAGTTCGCTTTATTGCATCTCGGAGGACACACACTATCTATAAGAGGAAGCGAAAAGCACAAGATAGAACAGCACAACACGAAATGAAGAAAAACCAATGGAATTTTTATCCCTGGGAATATATACCTACTGTGGGATTATAATAGGGATTTTAGACACGCGTCAATCACAAGTAAGGGAATAATAGGGATATTTTAAAGGAACATGTTTTGATGGACAGTATTTTATCCCTTCATTCGTAGTGTGGGAACAAGCAGGATTTTAGCTGAGCTTCTGTTTAAATAATTAAATAGAAAAAAAATGGAATGGGATCAACAAATAAGACAATATTTAAGAATGAAGTTATTGTGGACTAAATTAAGATAAATTTTTGGCGTTTTGACTATGTAGTCATGTTCATTTGATTTTCTGGAAAACAAATTTATGATACATCCAAGAGAGGTCAAGATGTCTCTATATGCTCTAAAAGTAAAGTTTTGACATTCATACTAATGCATGTTCCTTGAACTCCAACGATTGTTATGTTGAGGATACTGGGAAAACTTTGATTCTTCTGTGCCGTGAATGTGACAGAGAATGCTCTAATCAAATTTGCGCTCTAAATCTCTTTGGTAGATTTAAAAATGTGTCTAAAATCATTAGCGTGGGGAAAAAAACTACTTAAAAGCTATGTCCTTGAAACTATAAAGGTACTTTTAAAAATTTAATCGAAAATGATGAAAATAGGCAAAAGGAATATGTACAGCAAGGAAAAAAATCAAGAGAAATGAACAGGAAATATCGAATCATATTAACACAAGAACAACGTAAGAAAAAAAAATTAATAAACCTTCTTTTAGAATAGTAAGACAATATTAAAATGAAAACGGAAACAGAAAAATAAAAACAAACTATTAGATTTTTAAAAATTTTTTTGTTCTGATGAAAAAGGCTTTCTGTCTGGAAACCCGACAATAAATCACATAAAATTCCATTATATAAGATAATATTAAAAAAAATACCAAAAATAGAAAAATAAAAACAAATGATTCAAAAAGATCAGGCTGATGTTTCCAGATTTTTTTATTTTTTGGTAGAAAAGTTAGTTTTTAATGAATAAAAAAATTAACCACTCGATTAACCGGAATAAAAATTAGCCTACGTTCTTCTGTAGACAATAATCTATCTCTGTGTTAAATTTCATTGAATTTCCTTCAGCCGTTCTGGCGTGATTGAACCCCATCATCCATCCAAACTTTCACATTTATAATAGTAGCATAGATTTTATTAAATAACTTCAGCGACGGCATTGAAACTGAAACGAAATTAAAGTTGGCATCTATATATTTTATATTCATATAATTTTTTAGTTGATTGATGGCTACTTTTTCGTATATGAAGTTATAGCGTTGGCTTTATAAACCAGTTAACAGCCTCTGGACACGGAGGATCTCTTTTGTCTGGTGGTTATGTCACGTGGTTACGGAACCTAGCGTCACGGACTTGATCCTTGATTTTTAATCGCTGCATAGGTTACTTTGACTACGCAATTTCATGCAGCTGCCGTGGTGCCATTTACTAGCAGCAAAAAAAGCAACCAACGCACGTCGTTAAA
>JAOUZG010003205.1:926542-939456 GCA_026289955.1 Argiope argentata
AGAGAGAGAGAGAGAGAGAGAGAGAGAGTATGAGCTAATAATAGGAATCGAATAAAAGAATTTCGAGTTATTTGCATGACATTTTAATGCCGATTCCGTTAAAGTTTAGTGCTGTAAATAGAAAAAATATCACATACAAACACAACAAGCAAGTCATTTTATTTTACGGTGAAATATATTTAGTGCTGCTTCCCCATATAATTCCTTTTTATATCAGTATTATTCGGAATTTTAGTCCCATATGTATTTGATAAACATCACTGAGTCTAAACTCCAAACACGCCGGGCTTTTTTCTTCCTCGCAAACAAATGAAATTAATATAAATTTGACACAAAACTGCACTTGTAGTCTCAAAATCCCATGCCAATTTTGATATATTTAAATCAACATTGGCATGGGATTTTACCAATATTGATTCCGTGTTTAAATGTTTCTGAACATACAGATGGACAGAAATTCAACCCAATATTTTATTTTGCTCAAACTTTGAAAACTGTCTTCACTATATGTGTCAAATATAGCAAAGACAGATTGACGTGTAAACTTATATATCAACTTCTTTTCGTTTTGTAATTATTGTATTAACTCGTACTCGAGCAGCCGGACAGTCGGGCTTTCTCTGAACATTTATTAAAAAATTGATAGAAATCTACAAATTTAGAATAACGCCTTATACTTAATTTCACCCGTCAAGATCAAAGTATTTTTGAGTTATCAATATCACAGATAGGCAGACATTTTTCCCAAAAAATGTGTCGAATTTTTGACGATTACTGTGACTTTTTTCTATTCTACCTATAATAGAAAGTAAAATATAAATTGAGGTATTTTTTTATCTCAAAAAATTCATTTCTCTTCATATCTGTTATGTCTTGTGATATCTAAATTTTGGGAATTACAAAGAAAAAATTTCAGTTATTAAAGGATGCATATGGTACCATATTATTTTTTTAATAGATAACTTTCTACAATTTTTTAACTGGCAGTTTTCTTTCTGTCCAGTACTGTTTTGAGATGGGAACAATAATTCTAAAGTTTACTACCAGGTGGCACTGTAAACGGTTTCATTACGTAGGGTATAGCCGTTCTACTACATCTTAACAGCATTTTCATGACTGTAGCTGTCGTGGTTCTAAAGTCAAGGGGAATGAATCAGGTATTTCAGTAGACAACTGCATACAAATTGCTTCGAAAGGTAATTTACAAATTTTGAGCTTAAGAAGGCTAAAAAAAATTATTATATTTGTAATAGATGGTAGGTGGGAGGTAATAAGGAGTTTTTAACAGAAAGGTATATTAGATAAAATGTATGGTATTGGTCTAATGGAATTCAGACGTAGCCTAATAATAAAACAATTATAGTCTAATAATGGAATTCATATGCTCTATAGCGTAAATTGCGAAATAAAGTTATTTATATTCTCTTTTCACCTACATAATAATAAACTAAAAAGATTAAAACGAAATCTGCTATGCATACTTCAATGTATCATGTCAGAACATAACTTTTTGAACTGGCAAGTTAAATTATATTTTTATTCGTTTTAATTGTATCAGTGAATGAGTCACTTTAGTATTGCAAACGATGCAAAAAACTTTGTCCCGCATTTATTGTTTAAAAAAAAAGTATCATATTTCCTGTTTATTTCATTTCGTATAATCACGTGCTCAAAATGACATTTTTGTAGCTTTTATTTTCTGAAGTCATTAAGTTAGTTTTTTAAACCAGAGCTTATAAAAATGCGATGGCAATGGGTTATTAAAAGTTGATTTTTTTTTAGATGCTCGGGCAGATAAAAAAAACTTTTATTTTCCACCTACGGATTTTTGTTGAAGCAACAAATAACATTCCCAAATCAATATTATGTTCAGATATGATAAAAGAATTCTTTTTTATTTATCAGTTAATAATATTCAAATATTGCGAAAACCAAAACCAAAAGTAAGGTATAAAATAATAAAAAGATTTTCGAACATAACAAAAAAAAATGTGTTAAGTTTATATTATCGTACGTATGTAATATAAAATTAAGAAATGAATAAAAAAATTTAAACCTCATATTCATTATAAATTGTTTTATTATACCATTTATTTTTTAAAAAAGATTTTTAGATTCTTTCTTTAATCATAACAACATTCAATAAGTTATTTAATAAATATTAAATTATTCAAATTTAATTGAAAAAATGGAGGTGATAGAATAAAAATAAATCCAAATACGAATGGTCTAAAAATTATTTCAGTTTATTAGCTGTGATCATACATCCTTTAAATTCAATCAGAATTAAAGTAAAGTTCTTAAAGGTCGACATCAGTCGATTTTTCACTCATTCTGTTTAACACTTCCTCTTCTGACAGCGTTTTACTTCTATTTATAACTTTGTCTGTTCTAAAATGTATCATTCCGAAATCTGCAAACTCAAATAAGCAAGTTTAGAAGTGAGTCGTAAAATCGTCTGTCTCCACTCATTTTGTTCCGAAAAACGCTGGTTCATCTCCAAACGATTCTTAAAATGACCTTGAAAGTTATTTTTGACTCCACATTTGCTGTAACTTAGAGAATCTATTTTAAATGTTATGTTTTTTCAAGTTTTTGTCGGCTATCGGTTGATACATAAAAGTTAAACTAAATTGTTTTACCAACAATTGCTGATAAAACAAAATTTACAAAAGACAGCATGGCTTTCACTACAAACTAAAACAACTTTTAATTGTGTGTGTGTGTGTGTGGAGGGGGGAGAACTTAGAACATTTGTAAAAATGAATAACTTAATTTTGAAAATGTTTCCAATAATGTTTAGCTGAATCTCACCAGAAAATAAAGTAGAATTTGTTCTTGTTGGCTGTTTATATTCTAAACTGTTTAACCAAAATTTACCTAATTTATTACAAATACACTTTGGAAGAAGATAATATGCAGCTGGTGAAAGTGTTTTGAATTCGTATTAAAGTTTCTCTTGACTAAAAATCTACTGGGTTCTTTCGTTTTTTACAATAATTCCTCCCCCCAAAAAATATTATTGAAAAGAAATCTTACATAATTTAAAAAATTTCTTTTTTAATTCTATTTTTTTTATCAGAGTTATACTTTTTTCAAATGTTGACAATTCAATTCAAATATGCATATCTATTTAATCAGACGGTTTTTAAAAACCGCCGTTACCTTATTTGCAATAAGTTGTTTATATTTATTATATACTAGTTGCCTTTGGCGACCAGTACGTTCACCAATATTAATTCCGACTAAAGGCTTGAATCCATTTTTTTATATAACTTGGTCTCATAATAAGTTTTTCAGCAAAATATTTTTAAGCTTCAAATTTCGATAGTCATATAATTCACTTTTACTATTATATAGGCCTTAAGCAGTCCTGATATTTGAACGCATCTCTCTCTGATTTTCTATCAGTGCTCGTAAAATTCACTTTTAAATTAAAGTGGAAATGATGAAACTTTAATTCCTATAAATACCTCTTTACTAAATCCAAGCATGTCTTCAAATAAAACTAAAAATATAAAGCAGAGTAATCCGACATTGAAGTTTTATGTTCAATACAGAAATTGAAACATTATAATTTTTTTTATAATTTATAAGATCTCAAGGAATTATTCAGCAAAAATTTCACAGGTAAAATGAAACCTTCAGTTTTTAATTTTATTTTTAGATGTATATAAATGCTCTCAATAATAGCATTTTCTAGGCTTATAAATATATTTCAAAAAATTATGGTTTAAATTCCTTTGGTCTTACAGATTCATATTTGTAAAATATTCTTAATATTTCAACTTCCAAATAAATAAATAAACATTTCTATCTTCTTCAAATCTGGCTGATTTATTCAGTTCTGAATATTGCAAGTTTATAACAATCATTATTTTCATAATCTAGACCAATTATTCTAGAGTAACCCTGATTGGCTTCTTTGATATCTTGATAAAGTGAACTAAAATCGCCAGTTTTTATCGAATAGTTATGTTGAAATTTTTATAGATCGATCAGCTTTTATGATTGATTTAGTTGATTGGAGGACCACTTTTTTATTTTACGGACTTATTGTCCCCAGAATATTTTGTTAAATATGATTCACAGATCAGATGATATTTGTAAATATTTAATTCATCAGAATTTTTCCCTCAATCTCCTAATTATATATTTCACTCAGACAATTTGCTAAGGGATTTCTCTCCCAAAAAAATTAAAAAATTAGATGTTGGGCTCCGATTACTGAAGATGCCTTGTAGAAGTTAAGCCATATTTGCCTTAAATAAAACTATTTAATTTGGTTAGTAATATATGTATAGTAAAATATCATAGAAAACGTTTCCATCCATTCATTTTATAAAAATATCATGTTTCATTTTATACAATAACGCGCCGAAAATGACATTTTTATATGTTTAATTTGGAATGATAGTTGATTTATTTTTTTCTCATTTGAGAACATGATATTGTTTTGGTTAAATAGTTTTCATTCTCCGAAATATGCGGGTAAAAAATAGTTTTATATGCTTTTACAAATTTTGTATTGTTAATTATTACGTATACTTGTTTTGAAGAAGATGCGTTTTCAAATAGCTGACCTACCTTTATCAGTATAGCTTTAATATTATGTATGCTTCATTGAAAGCATATGCGTTTTTATTTCGCCTGATTCATTAAAATACGGAGATAAATTACAATCACGAAGGCGAATTCTTTGATTTGCACAATATATCTTCTCCACATAAGTAAAAGTAACAATTCAAAACATGTCTTACCGTTTTAAAAATTTTTTTAAAAATGCAAAAATATTTTACTACTACTTATTATCCATTGCTTTTTATTCGTCGTTTTTTTTAAATGTTGTAATTTTCAAGTTCGTTTAAGATTTCTTGTTTTTAAATAATTAATCTCGCTCTCAGAAGATAATCGTTTGGTGCTTTTTTAAAAATTCTTTTTTAATTTTAACTGTTGCACTTTTGTAATATATTTTAATTTATTTTTCTTCTTTAATGGAATAGTTAATTTTGATATTGCAAACGATCAAGAAAATTTTTCTCTTGCATTTATTGTTTAAAAAATATCACATTTCCTATTTATTTCATTTCATATAATCACGTGATGAAAATTATATTTTTCTGTTTTATTTTTGGTAGTAATTGAATTTTTTTTAAAATCAGAACTTTTGAAAATGAGATGGCAACATCTTATTGAAAGCTGATTTTTTTTTCAGATCCTCGTGAAGATAAAATTTTATTTTCATTTTATGCGAAATAAATTGTTGAAAAATATGATTAAATTAAATGTTAAAAAATTCATTAAAAATAGAGTTTTAATTTATACGTCAAAAAATTATAATCATTGAAAAGTCAATTTTTGAGCTTTAATTTAATGTAAAAATCAATTTTGTGCTGCAATATTTTAAGAAGTTATAGTGATAAAACGTTAAAATTTGGCTTATTTTTTAACTAATTAAATTTTTAATTAAAAATACAAAAAAGGGCTCTGAGGTGCACATTCCCGTCACCCAAGGTATACATGTACCAAATTTGGTAGCTGTAGGTCCAACGGTCTGGCCTGTGCATCGCCAACAGACACACACACATTGTGCTTTATTATAAGTAAAGATAAAGATAATCACCTGCTCAAAGTGACATTTTTTAAGGTTTTATTTGCTGTAGTCATTAAAATTTATTTTTAATCAGAGCTTTTGTAAATGAAATGACATCTCGTTATTAAAAGCTGCTTTTTTGAGATTCTCGTGCAGGTAATAAAATTTTTATATTTCTCCTACGCCTCATTTAAAAAACATCATGTTCTGACATGATAAAAATCCTTATATATATATATATATATATATATATATATATATATATATATATATAGACAGACAGAGAGAGATGGAGAGGATTTTGCAAACGGCCATAAAAAGCTTTGGCTCGCTTTTATTGTTAAAAAAATCACATTAATCTATTTATTTCATTTCATATAATCGCGTGGTTTTATTTGCGGTAGTCATTAATTTAGTCTTTTTTTTTATCAAAGCTTTTGTAAATGCGATGGCAACGTCTTATTTAAAGTTGATTTTTTTTAGATGCTCGCGCAGATAATAACTTTTTTTATGTTTAGTCTTCATATTTTTGTTGTTTAAATTCGCGTACGGATTTTTGTTGACGCCACAAACCTTATAACAAAAACAGCATCATGTTCTGACATGATAATAAACCCTCCTAATATATTTTTTTATGAAAAATAAATCTGGAAGAAATTTTTTAGTTCCCAGCTTCTCGTTACAAATTGAAAAATTAACAATCAAGGTACTCAAGTTTTTTTAACAACTTAATCTTATTCCATATAAATAAAATGTGTTTTTCTGACTAAGAACTCGCAATGCGACCATCCAGAATGATCTAACAAAAATAGTCCTTTCTTTTTATTCAATGCAACGCCTAATTCCTTTTCCACTTAACCCACTGACCCAATCGTGTATCCTTCCGCTCGAAATAGCAGCCAGGAACTGTGAAGAACTACCACGAGGGGGATGTTTATGTCGTCGTAAAGAGACGCTATCATAAAAGTTTAGTTGTCAGAGATCTGCGAAACGTTACTTATCGTTTGATTACTTATCATTTGGATCTGAAGGAAGAGAGTAGTTACGGTTTGTGGAACAAAGGTTTACCCGCGTTTTACGGCAGGTGATGTGAAATTAATTAAAGCGTTATTTTTTTTTTCTGCAGCTGAAACGCGACTAGACACGCAGTGGACAATAAAGTGTCAGGTTTGTAGGTATTTCCTGTCCACTTTCGGTCGTTAGTAAACTATCTGAAATTAATGTTTTTCTCGTTTCTAGTTCTCTTATAGTTTAGAAGCGTCCTGACGTGCAGGGATAGTCCCGGTTCAGCCATGGTTTTTCTATCTGTAACGTGTGTGAGTGTGCTCCCCCTCCCGTAAAGAGGGGCTGTACAAGCGAATGTGATGAGTGAGTAGCAAAAGTCGTACTCTTGGCCCTAGTTGGCGCTACTACAAAACAAGGGACGCTGATTAGGCTTAAATAGCTGACTACCCCAGCGAACTTGTCCATCGGAAGTGACATTAGAAACAAGAACAACAACAGTAAATAAGTAACTTCTGAGTAATTTCATTTTCCTGAAAGCTTCCGGTAAAACATTATTTAGAAAGTAATAAATACCATTCTATTGGAATTATGCGTATTCTTAAAGAAGTGCTAACAAATAATATTTTAAAAATAAAATCAATTCCTACTTAGGTCAACAAAGAAAATTTTTATTTTAGTTACTTTTTATTGAATAATTACAATTCATATAAATAATTCATCAAAAAATTATTGATTTTTGCAAGAATTGAACTCGTATTCTTCACCTTCACGAGAAAAATAGTGAAATCTTCGCATTTTACCGATTGAGCTACTGCCTGTTGATTTCATTTTTATTACAAAGTGCTAAAACTCTATTTGAAGTATAAAAATAATTTAAATTTAATGAATGAATTAGTATTTGAAAAAAAACCTGTATTAACATCAAGTGTAATCCACAACAAGTTTAAAAAATATATATATTTGTACTTGAATGGAGGAATAAAAAGTATTTTATTAACGATTAAAAATTATTTAAATATATATAGGGAGAGTGTGAATTAATAGTAGGGGTTGAAAAGTCGTCCTACCTTATTACCCTTTCATAATAAGTTTATATTGCTCGTTCAAAAGAATTCTTAGGTATCAATGCCTAAATTTTAGTTCGCGACACGTTTTAGTATCAATTTTTATAAATTGATTAAATATAGAATTAATGTTCCATGAACTAGCCCCCTTTTTTTTATTGAACAAAAATATGAAGGTTTTTGTGAAAATAACACTTTTGAATCAAGAACAATAATAACGAATTCATTGCTGGAGCATACCTATTAATATATATTAGTTTGACAGATGCCATCTGGTGTCGAATTTGTGAAAAATTGGTTACAAATTTCTATAAAAATTACAATAGTAAAATATGAGATAGATTGAAAAAATATTAAAATAAAGAAATTCAGAACTTTAAAAAAAACACTTTAATTAATGCTAGCAGCATCCGCACGGCGTTGTCCGTGGCATAGCATCCAAGGAGAAAAATTAGCTTTAAACTTAAGTCTAGCCTCCACCCGATACGACATGGGCATGTGACACAACATTAGACAAACACAAAAATATATTTAGAAATGATAAAAAACAGCTACAAAACAATTTTTTAGAGCACACATTCAGAAATATTCAGACTGTTACAAAGGAAAAAATAGGATACGTCGGTAGACAAAACACAGGCGATCATTTATCTCCTCAGGAGATTCAGTCTGTCTCCATAATTCAGTTGCAGTGCGATTTAAAGGATAACGGTTATTTCGCTCATCAAAAAACTCTCCTTCCCTAAATGTGGACATTATTTCTCTGATATTCGCTAACCGAACGTTTCTTTCCACTTCATTTTTCTTATCGTGCAACAAACAAAGATTTTAGGCATTTAATGGGCTCCACCAATGTTCGATTTCACTCTTTAGGGCATGATGAAATTTTAATCGTTGTTTAGAGTCAGATGTAAACTAAGAAATATATCGCATATACATACTACAACTCTTGCTATTTGCACATGCGCATTTCGAAGTTTTCGCGCATGCGCGGGGAAGTGCAAAGTTAAAATCGCAACTATAAAACTGCCTGTATTTATTTGGATACGACTTTAATGTGTTAAAATATCCCTCACTAAATATTGTACAAAAAGGTGTAAATATCGCCAAAACCTGTTTACTATTTCTCGTGTTTTTGTGGCTCAAACATATGGACGTTTTCAGGAGATTACATTTTATACTATGTACAACTATATACTTATAGAAAAAATTTCGATCAAAAATCTAATTGGCAACTAAAATATAGTAAAAACGTTTAATCTTGGAATAACAAAATAAGGATATAGAGCTACAGCGACAATCAAAAGAGAGGAAATCCGATACCTTCATTAAAAATTAATATATATTATGAAAGTGATAAAAAAAATTTCTTATAAGCATCTCATAGTTTTTCTGTATCTTAGTACACTAGTAAACACGCGTTTCAAACCCTTTTATTTGCAGTAATATTTTTTTATATTTTTCAAAAGTTAAGGCGTGTTTTAAAATGTATATTATTTTAAAAATGTATAAACAAATAATTAATTATTATTAATACTGCTATAAACTTGTTGGACTTGCTCGAAAATAATTATTAAAGATATGCAAAAGCGATAATTTATTTTCAATAAAAATGAAGGCAGTTAAAGTTTGTATTTACAGCTGCTGAAAACCCAATTGCCATCAAAGCAAAAGCATTTATTGTGCCCGACCCGAAATTGAAACTTATCTTCAATGAAAAAATATTATTTTTACAGCTGTTCTTTTTCGTTTAAACAAAAACAATTCACAAAAATAAATCTAAAGCAAATAAATTCTATTTTGTGTTAAATGAAAGTTAGTTCAAGTTAGAAATTGATTGAATTTGCATTTCAATTTAAACAGAGTATTAAATGTTTCTTTATTTATTACAAAAATTTATTTTTCGTTATTATTTATTTTTCTTTATTTATTAATCTTTTTTTATTTATTATTTATGTTTTTTATTATTTATTTTTCTTTATTTTTTAAACAAAAGCAAATCTAAAGCAAATAAATTCTATTTTGTGTTATATGAAAGTTACTTTCTGTTGAATTCTCAAGTTAGAAATTGATTGAATTCGCATTTCAATTTAAACAAAGTATTAAAATTTTTCTTTATTTATTACAAAAATTGTATTATTCTATCGATTTAAATAACACAAAACTTTACGAAGAATAAACATTAATTAGCCAAAAAAAAGTGAGGAAAGACATTCTAAAACTTTTTGTTTTAATAAACTATTTTTTAAATAATCATGAAACATTATTTAGGAAATAATGAAAGCACAAAAATGAATATCAAACAGGAAATTTATGATGCATGGATTTTTTTGCGAGTGAAAAAAAAATCGTCTGCTGATTCAACATATACATTTTTACCCAGAATTCTTTTATATCTTTATCTGTATTCTTATTCGTGTTGCTTTCAGTGTTCATATTTATATATCAAATAACTGTAAAAATAAATGATATATTGCAAATGAAGTTAAGTTTTATTATTAAACAAGGCATAAATGTTCAGATTTTTTTAATATCAAAATCCTTAATAGAAAATTTGATGTGAAGTCATAAAGTCTTATCAAAGCGTACTTTAAAACTAAACACTTAAACACTAACATGCATCAGTATTATATATAACTTTTTATTACCAGTATAATATTGATTTTTCTGGGAATAAATATAAAAAATGTTATATTATGACAATAAAATAGCACGTAGAGATATTTCAAGGCTCTCAAAGTTTACACAAAAAGAAACTGAATAAAGAGAAAATTATGTTATCAATCTATTTACTATTTATGTTATACTTTTATAGGGCATTTTATTTTAGGATAATAAATGTTATGTGCTATACTAACAAATTTGTGAAGAATTTTTAAAAATAAAACGACATGAATTCACTATTTGGAGGTCGTAGTCACTAAATAAATGGTTTATTTTTTACTTTCTTAGATGGAAATTTATTTATTTTTTTTGTTATATTTGAAGCACACTACCTAAAGATTTTAATAAATTCTTAGGTTTTAAATAGTAATAATGATTTTAGAGTTATATTTGAGTACGAAAATAAGAATTTATAAAATCTGACTTTTAGATATTTTCCAGAATATACATCAAATTTTGGATCAATTCCAGCACTGGGTTATACGTCTATTTACACATATATGAATACATCAACAAGTCGCATGTATGAATTTTAATATATAAATTTTTATTCTTAGAATTTAGAGCTAATGAAATTTTGATGTGAAAATTTTGAAAGAAATTCGCGCAAAGGTAGATTGTGTATTTGTTTGCCCATTTATATTCTAAATAAGTTATATAAAAATATAACAAATTAGTTAAATGAAATATAGTCTTAAAATGATATTGAGGATTATCAGAATTTTTGACAGATGTATAAATGGGATCATGACCAAAAATCTATAAACTTCAATTCAAACTAAATTCAAAACCCACTGTTTTGAGTAAATAATACAGAGAAAATGAGAAAAAAAAGTCATTCCTTCTATGCCATTTTTACCAAAAATTACTCAAACAATATACACTATTCTTTTTCTTTAACTTTAAAAATATCTTGTAAAGTTTTACATTTTATTTTAGTCTTTTTCGCTTCCTCCAATTAACGATAGCATAGGTAGATTGAAGAAGGAAAACTGTTCAAAATATTTTCTGGATAGGAAATTTTTCTCTGAATTTTATACTTTAATTAGAAATTGCAGGAATAAAACAATCTCAATGCAATGATTTTATTTTTAGTGTTTCATAACATTTTAAATAGTTTTATATTAAGTATATTAACCATTATGCTAAAATATAAAGATATTCATTATATTCAAGGAGTAACATTCCAATATTATGAATAATTATTATGAGAATAAGGAAAATTTATTCAATTTTGTGGCAACCCGTTTCTTATTCTGATATTTTCATGCATTTTGTACCCAAAATTTATGTGAATGTTATAAAATAATATATTAAAAACATGATTTTGGAAAATCCAATTTCAAAGAATTTGAATAAAAAGAAAGAGTTTTTTAAATATAAAATTACACAGTTTAAACCAAAAATTTAGTATAAAATATAAGTATGAATTACTGCATTCTAAAATGCGTTTTAAACTTTATTTATAACATGATACAAATATTCACTTTTCTTTCCTACTGAAAAATAAACTTATTATTTTCCCATCGAATTTGATCGATTTGCTTTAAACTTTTTGTTAGATGTAATTTTATAAGTTATTCACATTCCAAATATTACTTAAAATGTTAGACAATGAGAAAAAGTTTATATTATTCGATCCGATAGTAATTAACAGTGTAATATTATGAAGCTGTATGTATTAGATCAGAAAATGTTTCTAAATTTCTTATTTTTTCTCATAGGCACATAAAAAATTTAGAAAAAGGAAATAAAAGTCAGACTTTGTAGAAAATCCCAATTTATAAAAACTTTTATACCGTTAATGACAGTTCAGCTGATCAAATGCTTATCTTTATATTGCGAGATAGAGCATTTCGTGATTAAACTAAACATTAAATAGTATGAACAGTTGTAATATGAAAATATTTCATTCAGATTTCTACTTAAGTCAAATTATTCAAAATTTCTACCTAGGTCAACAAAGAAAAAATTTATTTTAGTTACTTTTTATTAAATAATTACAATTAATAAAAAAAAATTAAAAAAATTGTGTTTGGTCAAAACAGAATCAAATCCCTATTGGTTGAAAACAAATCAGAGCACATTGCGCACGTGGGAATTTTCTAGGCCAGTTGGTGTAACGCAATAGATTACAAATTTTTAATTTCCTTTATTCTGTTTTATTTTATTTCAAAATTACTTCAAAATGAATCCGAAAAATCTATGATTTAACAATTTTTAATTTTAAGTGCATCAAACACTAAGAAAACAAACAGAATCGTTTGAAATAACCGGTAGAAAACATATTAAGCCTAACCTCATTAAAGTGAGAAAAACAAACTGGTCTTACTCATTTGGAGGCAGTTAAGTGAAGATTTTTGGCAGGAAAGTTAGTTTTTAATTAATTAATAAAAATGAAGCAAATTAATGAATATTTGAAATAGCTGTATTAACATCAAATGTCCTCCACTTCGAGTTTAAAAAAATGGTTTTGAACTTGAATGGATGAATAAAAAGTATTTTATTATCGATTGAAAATTTGAAACACACACACACACGCACACACACACACACACACACACACACACACACACACACACACACAC
>JAOUZG010003205.1:946882-967657 GCA_026289955.1 Argiope argentata
AATGGTGAATTTTTTATCATGTCAGAAGACGATATTTTGGAAATAAAGTTTCTGGCGTCAAAAAAACTAAGTGAGATACAGTTAGAAAAACAAGGAGATTTTGACGAATGCCTTTGTTTCAAACCATTTCACGTCCGAAAATCCCATATTTATCATGTCAGAAAATGATGTTTCGGAAATGAGGTTTGGCCGTCAACCGAAATCTGTAGGCGGAAAATAAAAATTTTAGTATTTGCACGAGCGTCTTAAAAAATCAGCTTTTAATAACATGACGCCATCCCATTTACAAAAGTTTTGAATTAAATATAAGTTAAGGATCACAGCAAGTAAAACCTTGAAAAATGTCAATTTGGTTACGTGATTATATGAAATGAAATAAATAGGAATTTTTTAACAATCAATGCGAGACAAAAAAATTTGGATCGTTTGCAATACTAACATTAATAATTCAATGAAACGATTAAAATGAATAAAAATATATTTCAACTTGCACGAGCACGTGGTGCTTGGCCGCTCGAGAAATGCTGTTCTGACATGATACACTGAAATATGCATGGCAGATTTCATTTTAATCTTTGATTTTGAACTTTCATTTTTAATTTTTCTAGCTGGCAGACAAAGTTTTGGAGCTCGATTGATCTTACGATGAAAAAACAGCTATTATGTCATATTTCTTCGTCAATCTTTTAAAAACGCATCAACTTTCAAAGAAGCATATATAATAATAATGCAATACTGGTTAAAGCAGGTAAAAACATTTTTTCCCGTGAATTTCGGAAACCACCTAAACTAAACAACATCATATTGTTACATGATAATAAGAGTTATATTAGTTGGAAATTCACAAAACGTGTGTAATAAATACTTAATAGTTCATTTGAAGTTTGACGTAAATTATTAAAATTTGAATAATAAACTAAAAATTATTTGAATTTTTTCTTCTTCTTTTGAACAAGGTCTACAATTCCTTAAGCTAAAAATCTTGATAATTAAAATTAGATTAAAAGAAAATAAGCAATTAAAAACTGTTTGCATATAATTAGATTAAGATTATTGTGTAAATATTTGGTTTGAAGCAATATTTACTCATTATTTGCGTCATCAATCGTAGAATTTTAAATAAAATAAATTTAAAAAAATTATGAGTATACAACATTTTTAATTAACACAAAGCCTACCTGACTGCTCTTGAGATTTTAATCAAAATTGTTAAATTATAAGACTTCATTTTCCTTGGAGTTTACCTCCCGACTTTTTTACTTTCTCTTATATATAGTATGAAGAACGTTTAGCAATCGCCAAAAGATTCGAACTCGAGATTTTCATGAACCTCCACGTTTTTGACCTCTGCGAATTCGAAAAACATACTTTTAAAAAAGTCTTTTTGTCTATATCTTTGTGGCAATGTTGATTCGAAAAAGATTTGAGTTAGACGGCTGATTTTTCGTTTAGGTCTTTATATCAAATTTGCAAATGTCTATCAAATTTGGTACTACCATATTAGACGTCTATCGTTATCGCCAATGAGTTGCTAAACCGCCAATAATAGCAAAAAACGCCATTATTTAAAAAAATTGTTCAAACCTTAACTGTCGTCTGCCATTTTGTTGGTTCCGTTGGCAACGACGGTTTATCGCCAAATTTGAATCCGTC
Organism: Argiope argentata; assembly: GCA_026289955.1. Lineage (NCBI taxonomy): Eukaryota > Metazoa > Arthropoda > Arachnida > Araneae > Araneidae > Argiope > Argiope argentata. Next base: position 948,536 of record JAOUZG010003205.1, read on the forward strand.
GCCAATGAGTTACTAAACCTTTGGCGACCGTTGGAGTTGATGGTCTAACACGTACGTGCCTCAATTTTTGAGTAAAATCTGCTCAGAGTATTGATATACTTCAAAATGTCACTGTTAAGTATTTTGAGGATTATTGTTTATCCAAACTCAAAACAGGAAATAACTACTAATGCTTTATTCTTCCAAATTCATCGTTTAAATCTAAAAAAATTTCGATTTTTAAAAAAGTTTCTCTTGAATGAAAAAATTAAAGCGTGAATTTTGGTTATCTAGTCAATGATCTATCAGTTTCAATATTTAATTAGTTTTGCAATTTTGGTGATACTCTCTCACAACAAATTTAATTTATCTAATTTGTTATCGTTTTGACTTACCGCATATTACTCGCGTAGGGCAGACAAACAAGCAGTAGTTTATTTACTGCCAAATTTATTTCCAAATTAAACAAAAATAATACCCTCACCCTGATCCCCCAGGGGAAAGAATCTCTTAATTGAGAATGAGATGCTTCCGGTATGGTGGTTGGATCTCGCCACCCTGGAGTGTACTCTAATAGGTATGAGGATAGGTTCCTCCCATAAATGACGGGACGTACTTCCTACGGGAAGGGTAATGTCGTGGTCGGTGATGGCCATTAGGACTCAACCACAGTTCCCACCAGGACCTGACTAAGGCAGGGACATACAGGGTAGTTGCTCTGGGCCACCATAAGAGGGGGCCATAAAATCGAATAGAAATTTTACTTCACATTTCCTTCTTTAAGAAATGTTTTTCATTACTAAAATAGTAAAGCAGAGGAGTCCCCAAAGAAGTTTTCACTTCGGGCCTCAACCAGGCTAAGTAGGGCCTTGGTTCTTGTCAGTGTGGCCTTTGCGGCAATCCGGTCATTCAGCCTTATGGTTTAAATATATGTGCCTTTGGAGTGCCTGGTATGCCTTACCCTCGCCTTGAAGAACATGCACTAAAATTCATAGATCTAGCTTTTTGAGTTTTTACCACACACACAAGAATATATAGTAGACATTAGTAATAGAGGTAGTAGTAATAGAGTACACAAGAATATGTAAATAACTAGCATTTATCTCTCCAAAGATTTTGTTTAAAATTAAAAACCCAACTATAATTCCATCAATAAAATTATGTGTTGGAAATTCTAAATTGGCTAGTTGTACTTTAGAGTTACATTTTTCATGCGCGTAGGAAGACAGACAGACATCGAAACTTCCATCGGAATTTTGATACAAATCTACAAATTTGATGTAAATATAACAGGCAAAGTTTTGAGGGTTTGGATGGATTAAAATAAATGTGCGCAAAAACAGACAAACAGCAGAAATAGTTTGGCAAGTAGCTATATATATTTTTCATTTATTGAGGATTAAGTAAAACTTATGAATCATTAAAAATCCCCCAAATGAAATTTTTTTAAAAAACCGTCTATCAATATACTTCTTGTATTAAATGTTTTGGTTAAAAAACTGATGCCAACTAGCATTATGGTTGAAAAATTAAACAGTTCGTCCTTTTAATTTTGGTAGATGCATTCTTATTTCAAAGGAAAATGCTTTTATAGATTTGATATTATGTTATGAATTTGATAGAGCATTTTTATTTTTTAGTATTATAAAATCCAGACTAATGTCGGGTTCAAACTCGGCCAGTTATAAGACGGCATATATGTATTATGTGTGATTATATATGCATTTAAAATCATTTTTTGTAACCTTATATGAAAGAAAAATTCATAAAAGTATATTATCAAAGTTTATAATTTTTCAATTTTTTTTACAAACTTTAAGCTCTTTGCGACACGTTTTGATATTGTTGTATTGCAAACAAAAATTTTAAAAATTCTTCTAGAATTTGCAGCTAACTTTTCCCCTCTGTTAACAAACTAAATTCGGAAAAAAAAGTTTCAAAGACCCAGTTTTAAAATTTCCTTTTTTTTTTTTTCAAATATCAAGCTTTTAGAGGAACATCAAAATAATATTGCAATCAAATTTTCAAAAACTGTTTTTGAACCCAAAAGACAGCTTTTTTTCACTATTACCTAATGAAATCTAAAATAAATAAATAAATTTTGAAGCCATTTTCGTTGCACTATATTGAGCATAGTCTCCCCGAAAATAATTGGTAATATTAAAGGAAATTGGAGAATAATTGCAGTTCTATTCTGCGTTTGAAATTAAGAAATACAAAACAGTTCTGCTAATTCGAAGCAGACGAAAACAAAATAAAATTTATATATTTTTTCCAAAATTATATTAGGTAAAATATATTGAATAATAACAATTATCTAAAAATTTCAATTAATGAAAATGGTTTATTTAAAAAAGCTATCTTTTAAATAAAAATTATAGAAAATATTTATTTGTATAAATTTTAATAAATAATGAATAATAAATAAAATGAACTGATTTTAGTAAATACACGTAAAAAATAATTTCAAAAAAGAAAAAAACGAAAAGTACTTTGAATTACTATAAAAAGATTAAAAATAAACCTTATAGTTCAGAGCTGACGAATTCAAAATTATTTATCAAGACAGACATGTATTATTATTTTTTATAAAATACACTGTACAAAAGCAAAGTTTTAAAAGAAGTTAAAAGCTTTAAAAATCATTTACTGATTAAGACATAACATGCAGAAGTATGAGTAAATTACTAAAACATAAAAGTAACAAACTGTGTACAAAAATAGAAGAAAAAAAAGAGTTATAAATATTTTAAATTTTTTTTTTTGTTTTGCCTTAGTGGCGAATTTGAATTGTAAAAGTGATGTTAAAATTATATAGAAAAGATTTTCTGTAAAAACTCAAGTTGTTGATGAATTCGAATGAAAAATGCAATCATCTAAGCTCTAATAATTAAAAAAAGAAGAAAAACTGGGTTTCAAATTTTTTTTTCATGCCTCTAATACGAGAAAAAGTTTTCACAAAGTTGGAGATAGTAATTATATATCATAAAAGAATTTTTGCAGCTGATTTATTTAAGTTAGCAAAATATATTGAAATAAAGCTAAACATCATTTTTTTTTACATTATTACTTAAAAACATTTAGTTCATAAATTTTACAAACCTCAAAAGTTCTTTAATTTTAATTCTAAAAACTGAAAAGTTTAACAAAAATAGTTGTTACAGTTACATTCTTCTATTTAAAATAAAGCGAAATCATTTAGAAATATATAATTTTTTTTAATAAATTGAACAAAATTAAATGTTTTGAGAAAAATACATTTTACAATACAAATTATTGATGACTGAGAAAATTATATGGATTTAAATAATTATTTAAAATAAATCCTTATTAATAAAAAAAAATCCACTTGAGTCTCCCATCCCATACGGAGATAATCAAAACATTGTATCGGCTTACCTGCCACACATGTAAGCGCGAAACGTAAGACAGTGTCTTAACAAGTTCGTCGTCACTCATAGAAATCCACTATTATTTTGCGGCCGAACAGCTGATGGAACAGAAAATGATCAACTCCACTCTCCTGCAGCAGCGCCATCTATTAAGCATATTCGAAACGATAAACATAATGAATGATTTTTTTTTTCAAAGAGGTGATAATTTAAATAATCATGAATCCAAACTAAAACTGTTATTTAAATTTAGTGTAAATCTATATAAATAAACCTAAGCATCGCAACTAAAGTGTGAGAAAATTAATACTCACTTTTCTTAAATTAAAAATATTAATTGCATATTTAAGTATCTATATTAATAAGATTTCCTTTAAAATTTGGTAGGTATTTAGAAATCAGATTTCAACTCTAAAGTATGGATCTTAAAGTTATGTTCACGCTGACGGAACAGAAAAAAAAATCAACTTGACTTTTCTCCAACAGCGCCATCTATTATGCATATTCGAAACGATAAACATGATGCATGATTTGATTTTCAAAGAGCGGATAATTTAAATAATCACGAAGCCAAACTATAATTGTTATTTAAATTTTGTGTAAATATATATAAATAAACCTAAGGATCGCAAGAAAAGTATGGGAAAATTAATAATCACTTTTCTTAAATTAAAAATATTAATTGTATGTTTAAATGTCTATATTAATAAGATTTCCTTTCTTAAAAATTTGTAGGTATTTAGAAATCAGATTTCAACTCTAAAGTATGGATCTTGAGGTTATGTTCACAAGAAAATAATAGAAACATTCAAATCCTGAATTTTTCGAAGATTAATTTTTGTATAAGTGCTACTATGATTTAAAAATATTGGCAATGCTTTATTTAAAATACATATGTAATAGAAATCTTTTGCAAGTTTCAAGAATGATTTGTTTTTGTAGCTAATATAAATATTTGATCAAAGTCAATATTTTATTTCATAATATCGTCTGATTATAAATTTGTTTGTAATGAGATAAAAATTTTAATTTTATCGAACTTCCAGAATAACGAATGTAAAGTAACAAAGAATATGCTTTAAAATTTATTTCCGAAACGTAAATACTGCTTTAAAAATATTTGTAATATTGAAAAAATAAATAATAAAGGATCTTTAAAGAAAATTGCTAATCAAAAACGAGAATATTTGAATGTTTTAAATTGTTTATAGAAGGTAGAAAATCCGCCATTGATGAATCAATATGCATATTATTAACTTCTAATGAACGCTACGTTTATTGGTTGTTGGTGATTCGCGTTTAACAATTAAGAAAGTTAATAAATAAATTTTTATAAAGAAAATGACAAAAACCCATCAATATAAGGCATGGGTTTGGTATTAGGATAATTCATCTTCGCAATATTCCCTTTTTATTCATGCATTTTTGCTAATCAGGTAACATAAAAAAGAATTAAGTCCCTTTTTAATTAAGGTCACAAAAATTTTTTTTACTTATGTTTCATTCAATTATTAAAATTAATATAAATATATATATATATGCATATGATAGAATCACAATATTAAGGGGCAAAATAGAAAGCAAATTTGCTTGCAATTTTCCATTATCCTTCTTGAAAAGATTTTAAGGAGAGACATCGGAATTGAACCTAAAGCTTAAAATGTATTCATTTTTTTAATTATTATCATTGATAAAAATCCTTCATTCTAACCATTTAGCCACAACTACTAACTCATTCCCGAAAATCATTTAGATAAAACGTATACTTAAAGCAAACATCTTCAAAAATTTATCAAAAAAATACTAATTTTCGAAAAAATTAGACTCGTATTCTTCACTTTCTCGTGAAAAAAATAAAATCCTCGCATTTTACTGATTGCGCAACTGCCTGTTAACTTAAATTTTCATTACAAACATCTAAAACTCTACTTAAAGTATTAAAAATTAATTTAATTAATGAATTAGTATTTGAAAAAGCTGTACAAACGTTGTGTCATCCCCTACAAGTTTTTTTTTAAAAATCTATTCGAACTTGAGTGTATGAATAAAAAGTATTTTATTAACGATTAAAAATTTGAAAAAGATATATAAATCTTTATTTATTTATCATTATCTTTACTTATAATAAAGCTCAATGTGTGTGTGTGTGTGTGTGTGTGTGTGTGTGTGTGTGTGTGTGTGTTGGCGCTGTACAGGCCAGACCGTTCCATCTGCAGCTACCAAATTTGGTACATGTATACCTTGGGGGACGGGAATGTGCACTTTGGAGACCTTTTTTGAACATTTTATTAAAATTTTAATTAATTAAAAAATAAGCGAAATTTTGACGTTTTTTTCGCTCTAACTTTCAAAAATATCACAGATTAAAATTGTTTTTCCCTTCAAGTTCAAGAAATTAGCTTTTCAATGATACTGATATTTTGACTTATCAATTAAAATTCTATTTTCAATGAATTTTTAAACATTTAATTTAATCGTATTTTTTAACAATTTATTTCGCATAAAATAAAAATAAAATTTTATCTTCTCGAGGATCTCAAACAATCAGCTTTTAATAATACGTACTCAAAACAGTCCTATAAATATTAAAGAATTTCAGTTATGGCAACAGTGGAATTTATTTTAATTATCAAAATTGAAAATTCAATATAGCATGGCGTATAGTAAAAATCAACTTCAATCAAAAATATTAAAAATTGTAAACACAGAAATGCATTACTGAATATCCTTTACACAAACCTGTTCAAACTTATTTTTTGCCAACAGATTTTAAAACCTCAGCAATTTTGCGCTGCATTAGGGTGGGTTTAATTCGGTAAAATAGGGATGAGAGGAAAAGCAGAAAGAGATGTTTACATTTAAGAAAATAAATTCCCGGCACATCTTTCTACTTGTTACCTTTTAGGGAGATAGAAACGCCGAAAAATGGTCGTCTCAGAATATTGAAGGAACAGCAACTCTTAGGAATGTTAAATATGTGAAAGAATAAATACACATATCGTATTAAAAATTTATTAAATGCAAGTACAAGAACATGTGAAAAAATCAAATGAATTTATTAAAATATAAAGTTTTTTTTAATGAATTAAATGGTTTGCTTAATTTTTAAAGATGCTAATTTTTAGATTAAAAAAAATTTGTTAAGAAAGCCTCTTGCTGTAAAATTAAAACATATGAAGTAGCAATGTTTTACCTTGTCGAAAATCATGGTCAATTATTTTGCCCTACCTGTCGTGGGCATTACAAAGCGACCGTCTTAGTCATTAACAAAATTGATGTCATAAATATTTAAATAATAAATGGCATCAATGTCCCTAACGGTTTTCGCTTATATACAAAATCGATCACAAGATTGGTTCCATTCGGATACACTGCAGCATTAATATTGAAATATAATTTGAACAGTCAAAATTACACCCTAGTCAGTCATTAAGACATCACATAACTGTTCAAGTAAATTAAAGGTTAAGTCTGATAAATCTATTCAGTAATTAACCTGAATTTGTCACATGAATTCTCAAAGTATCGTCCAAAACGATATTAAAAATATTCACTACAAGTGTTGCTGTTATTCACCACTTATGGTAATGAATAACTGCAGCATCTGTAGTGATTAATTAGTGATTCACTATGGAGAGTTACTTTATCGTCCAAGTCTACCCCAGAGTGGCTGTACCAAATAAGTCATGCTAACATAAAATCCAGGCAAGGGAGTCATGATATGACTTCTTAAATCAACTAAAGGAATGATTACCTCAATAGTAAGTCATTCATTCGATAGATTCTTTTAAGGATACGAGAGCGGTGATTAACTTTCAAATCAGCCGCAGGAGCAGTATCAAAATGATTCAGCTTAAAATCAAATTTAGTTCCAAGATTAATCTCATTATCATTCAAGTATATCTTAGGATTTCTCACAACTTTCAAATCATGCAGCACAGGTATGACTTTAGCGTTCAAATCAGCTATCGAATTGGTAATACTAACATTCAAATCGGCTGCCAGAGAGGTAACGTTATCATCCATGCCATCGGCCAGAAAAGGGACATTGTCCTCCAAGTCTGCCACCAGAAAAGTGACGTTACCGTACATACCATCTGCCAGAGAAGTGACATTATCGTTCAAGTCTGCCGCTAGAGAAGTGACATTATCGCTCAAATCTGCCGCCAGAGAAGTGACATTATCGTTCAAATCTGATGCCAGAGAAATGGCATTATCGTTCAAGTCTGCCGCCAGAGAAGTGACATTATCGTTCAAGTCTGCTGCCAGCAAAGTGACATTATCGTCGAAGTCTGTTGTTCTAAAAGTGACCTTATCATTAAAGTCTGTTGTCCGAAAAGTGACATTATCGGCCAAATCTGAAGCCAAGAAAGTGATATTATCGCCCAAATCTGTCGCCAGAAAAGTGACATTATCGCCCAAATCTGAAGCCAGGAAAGTGACATTATCATCCAAGTCTGTTGTCCGAAAAGTGACATCATCATTCAAGTCTCTCGCCAGAAAAGTGACATTATCACCCGAATCTGAAGTCAGGAAAGTGACATTATCACCCAGATCTGCTGCTAGAAAAGTGATGTTGTCGTCCAAGTCAACCTTGAAAGTGGTAATGTCATTTCTCAAGTCGATCACCCAAGCGTTCTTGTCCTTATTGGCGACCAAAATGGTGATGTTATCATTCAAGCTGGCAGCTGTAGAGGCGATATTATTGTTCAAGTAGGCCGCTGAAGTGTTGATGCTATTGTTCAAGTTGGCAGCTGTAGAACCGATGTTATAGTTCAAGTAGGCCGCCGAAGTGGTGATGTTATCATTCAAGTTGGCAGCTGTAGAGGCGATATTATTGTTCAAGTAGGCCGCCGAAGTGGTGATGTTATCCTTCAAGTTGGCCACCTTAGTGGTGACGTTACCGTCCGATCTGTCCACCAGAGCAGTGATGTTAAGATCCAAGCTTGCCACTAGGCGGTCAGGTTCTAAATCAATCCTTGGGATTTTCAAATTTGCACGAAAATCCCTCATTGAATTGGTCGAGTTGGAGCTACCAATATCGTATTTCTTTTCTAAAAAATCAATTAAGAAATACAGTGCCATAACTAAAATGCCACCTAATAAGAAACTCCAAAATAACTTCACACATCTTGTTTGTATTTCCTCGCACAATGCTATCCTTTCTGGTGGGATATGGCGTTCACGAATCCTCTGAACGTAATGACGCATTCCTGAAACGCACACACATAAATTGATGTCAATGTCACAGAAAAAAAAATGTAAAAATTGCATCTGCAAGATTAAGGCAATAAAGCTTAATATTTGATTAAAAAATTAACTATCATTGAGATTGAATAAAAATTCATTTTCATCTGAAAAGCATCTTGATGACAATAGAAGAGTTTACAAAAAAGAATAACAGTACATTTTTATTCTTATTTTTGGTTAGCTATTGTTATTTATCGCGTTATTTAGCTCATCAGCCAGTTTATACAGTGCATTTCTGAAAACGATAACTGGAATAATTTTGATTAGATAAACTGGCAATGGTTAGATTGTGGGGAGATTGGGATTCTTTGCCAGATTCGCAACGGGTCACACAGCTCAAAAAGGATGAAGATAATAGAGGATTCAAGTTTTTACTTTCTTATAATTGTCTGGTTATAGAAAATCTCCGTATAACTAAAATCAAATAAGGATCCAACAGATAAATTACCTTGTGGTCATAAAGACCAACTCATGATATATCAGCCTATAGATGTTATACATTTATGCAGAGATAATATTCATTAACACATTCGTCGCGATGATTGATGCCTGAATTCGAACAAATATCTAATACGCTGCTGTAAAGAAGTCGTAAAACTTCTCTTCCTTTCCCAGAGACACATGTTTGAACATTATTACAACTGGTCAGTGGTGAGAAAATTCGTTCCTTTGTTGAGCTTTGGTGATTTCCCCCTTTGAGGTTACCCTCTGGACTTGAATAGAGTTCAGATAATTGACTGCATATGCGTTTTACGGCCCTCTGAAGAAAGAAATCATGTCGGAACGTCCAGATGTAAATAGTTCCCTATGGGATCATCTGGCTTTGAATCGAGTCAAGATAATAAGCCACACGTGCGTTAATGGCCCTCTGAAGAAAGAAGTACGGAAACCTCTAGATGTCAACATTTCCCTATTGTGAAAGGTCTGCAAGGCGGGTGGATGATTAGCAAATATTCCCACGGTAGACTGATGACCACTGCGGATATTTCTAAAGATTTATTGGATGATCGGCATCTCCAGCGCACCTATGCGAAAACGAGAGGCGGAGTTTGACCGACATTAAAATGGAAGGTTTTGAAAGGAAGAGAACTAGACGAGCTGAGCTGAAGAACTGGACTGCTGAAGAGACACACTTGATCTAGAGTTTCTTGATTAAAGATCTACCGGAGGTAAATCCGTAGATTTCTTGAGCTACTCTCGGTATCTGGATACGCTAATAGCCTATTAGTTTCTTTGTATTAGTCGTGGAACTGTTAACCCAGATGTAAATATTTCCCAGCATATTAACCTAGATGAGTTGTTTTTCATTTGCATATTATCAGTAAATAAAACATTTGTGTGTAAACGCTACCCGTTTATTTGATCGACCAGGATCAAGTCATTACACTGCTAACTTATTTGCTCTTTTAATTATAGTAGATATACCCGATTAGTTAGTATGTATTAATCGCTGGTGATTCGCGTGCTGATCAACGTGTTAAAACACGGAGATATAAACTAAACATAGGATTATTCTACTCGCATCATATGCTACATTAAATTGAACATTTTTGCTGCCACGTAAAAATTTGTGTGACACGGCAGTCAACGTCTTAAAAGTTATTCCATTCTCAAGAGTTATTTCCATTTTCTCTTTTTGGCTACAGTTAACTTTACCGGCGTTCTGGCATAAGGATAGCAAGTCTTCCCCGTGATCTGGGCGTCCCGAGTTCGAGTTCCGGTTCAGCCATGGTTGTTCTTCTGTGTTCTATATGTAATATGTGTGTATGTGCCCCCTGTAAGTATCTGTGCAAGCGAATGTGATGAGTGAGAATCAAAAGTCGTACTTTGGGCCCTAGTTGGCGCTAGTACAAAACAAGAGACACTGATTAGGCTTAAAACCTCTGACTACCTCAGCGAGCTTGTCCATGGCATGTGCCATAAGAAACAACAACAACAATTAACTTTTGCTCAAAATATTGTGTTGCAAACTCACCAATTGCATTTTCTTTCTAACTCTTATGAAATCAGAGTGAAAAGGAACAAATGGATAAGAAGCAAAATTTTCTTATATCAACTAAACAAAAAGAATAAACTTCCATCTTCAAACTTTCTGAGAAACTTTTTTTTTGAAATCTGAGATTAAATGGGACCATTATATTCACACTTACAACCTCTACCCATGTTACACTGGCAGTAGATAAATCTGGTATCATTTGCATTAATGCATTTTAATTTTTTAAAAATGTTTCTGAAAGCGCAGACTGACAGACGGTCAACCTGTGGTTGTATTTGGCTCAAAATGTGGAAAATATCTACATTAAACCTATGTATGGAATTCTATTCGCCTAGCTATCTTCGTTTTGTAATTATCGTGTTAACTTATATTCGAATAGCCGGAAAGAATTATTCTGAACGGGTTTTATTTAAATTTGACTGAAATCTCCAAATTTGGTGTAAAGATTGTATATGAAATTCTAACCATTCATTTTAAAGAATTTTTCAGTTAATTTGCTACAGACAGACAGACATTTTTTTAAATGTCTGTCAGACCTTCCTCGGTTTTTCGAATCTAAAACGTGAAGCTTTGTCAAAACCTCAAATATTTTTTGACGATTACTATATTTTCTTTAAACTGTATAAAAGAGAAAGCAAAACTTCATTTCATTTCTCTTACTTACAAAAATATGCCATTAATAGTTATCTCACCTGAATGATTTTTGTAATGGAGTGAATATATGAATGAAAGACGTCGACAAAAATAAATCTGAATAAAGATAACGGATTGCACATTGAAAAATTAAATTTCTTTGATACAATTGCAATTAAATGTTATATTTAACTAAGGTTAATATATTTTCTAACACATTTTGCCTAACCAGTGGGTGACCGAGCTCCGCTCGGAGAAAACAGGTATCGAAGCTAACTCGAATATTTAAATTTTCAATTGTGATTTATCAAAACAATACATGCCATAAGAAAATTTGTGAAACCATTGGTGAAAAGATAACCAGTCAAAGTGCACCATTGTAAACTATTCTAAACAAAGTTAGAGTTTGGAAAGGGAACTATTCTATACAAAGGTAAAGTTTGAAAAGTCATAGGAAATAAAATGTAATTGATAACAAAAAATTATACAATTAAAGAAATGGTACAAAGTGAGCAGTGTAAAGATTGAAGTGTGTTGAAGTTCAATATTTTTGACAAATTTATTTAGAAAAACCAAACATATATACATACATAACAACCATTCCTCGTATTATAGTATAAGATAAAATTAAAACTTAAGTTCCAAGCATGCGTTACGAATAAAAGGGAAAAAATTATCTTATTAATATGTTGCCATCAGATTGACAAAAACTCAAATTTAAAAAAATAAATTATTATTGCGCATTAAACATATAAAAATGCAATTTTCATCACATGTCTGCATGAAATGATAAAAAATATATATGAATATTGATATAGATGGCATATTGGCTATAGATGGCAGCACGTTACCACTTGAAAATTTAAGTAGCCAATATGGCGAACTAATAAAGTTTGAAAATATCCTATCTGTAACTCCGAACTGCACAACCGTAGCGCTTCAAAACCGGCGCCAATCGATTTCTCGTGGCCAAAACCCCCAGACCCACAAGTTTACCGGAGTTTATTAATTCTGGGGCGATTTTCGACTTGACAACCATTCCTCGTATTATAGTATAAGATATAAGCTAATAATACTTTAAACCTTTGCAGTCAGAAAAATAATTAGATGCAAAATTACTAACCTAATACAAAGGTTTGTTTATTGCTATGAAAAGTAAATATATATAATTCTTTTAAGTCGAATTTCTTTGAAAAAATTAATCTACATCTCTTAACCACTATGTAAGCTTTTTCAACAATGAAATTTGAAAAATAAATAAGTAAAACGTTAAAATGATGCACAAGCTTGAATGTCGAGTCCCACTCGACATTGGACTACAAAGGGTAAAGATTTCATTATATATGTTTGATTAGTGTAATAAGTTACTGATTATGCGTAACTACCGATAATTGTAGAAGGGATTATGAATAATCATTGGTAATCCTACATAATCCCTTGTTTTATCACATTTACACTAACAAAGGCATTTCAAATTTTATAGGCGATTTAACACCCTTCGCACTCCGAAAAATAGATGCAAATTATTCATCTAATAAATACAAAGATTTATTTATTGCAATGAAAAATAAATATATACACAATTCTTTTAAGTCGAATTTCTTTGAAAAATTAATCTACATCTCTTAACCATTATGTAAGCATTTTTTAACAATTAAATTTGAAAAATAAATCAGTAAAACGTCAAAATGATGCACAGTCTTGAATGTCAAGTCACACTCGACATCGGACCGCAAAGGATTAAATAGTACTTTAAGCTCTAGTTAAATCTTCAGAGCATTAATTATTACTAATAACAAATATTACCTGTTCGTTGGAGAAACAGTCGAGCATTTAGGGCTCCTAAAATTCTTTGGGTTAATGGTTCGAAAAAACTTCCTCCTAAGATTTCAAATGGCCTCCAAGGAACTGCCTCCTCTTCTGGTACAGGAGGAAGACTAGGTTGCAGTGGAATTTGTAGTCGGTAGTGATAAGTCCTTCTAGGTAATGGAAGGTTCACCTCTTCTTCCAGATTATGCTCTGTTCGAAACGGTACATAACGAGAATCTTCCAATTCTGGAGATGGAGCAGTGTCCTGCAAACGTCGATTACGTGCAAGGTAGTCGATTAACGTTTGCGAGCCAGATGTACCCTCTTTAAAAAGTGGAAAATTTTCTACAGCTCTGTCCCATTCTTGTTGTACCAAGTTATTTGGCTGCGTCGGAATTTGAATTGGTGAAAGCATATCGTCTTTCAGTATTTCATTTTTCGGTTTTACCACTAAATTTGTTCCCAATTTTGATATCGAATGATCTTTCACATTTCCCTCATATTTTTGATGGATGGCATCATTGTCTTCTTCGGTTATTAAGATCGATTCTTGTTCCAGGAGATGCACGATATTTTTTGAAGTGCCAACTGCTTGTTGCACTTTTGTATTTCCATCTAAACCTGGCTCTTCATTTGAAAATACGTCACATTCTTCGTGTATTGTATCGTCTTGTTGATTTGTTTGGATTGAATCTTCTGCGGCAACAAGTGAGCTTTCATCTTCTTGTCGCATCATTCTATTTGCATCTGTCAATTTCTTTGAATTTCCGTCCTCTTTAAGTTCTCCACACCCTTGGTGAAACGATTTGTTCTCTTCAGATACTTTCGTTGAATATTGCCCTGGAACATCTTGGGGTAGTGGTGGCTCTTCTTCCTGTTGCATCTTTTTCTGTGTTTTGAGACTTTCGGTTGGTTCGATATGTGCTGCCTCTTTTTCTTTCTTTTTATTTGCATCTTCCATTTCCTTCGGCTCCTCATCTTTAAATTCTACGCTTTCTTGATGGTATGATTTGTTCTTTTCATATTTTTTCTGTGGATCTTGCACTGGAACATTCTGTGGCGATGGTGGTTCTTTTCCCTGTTGTGTCATTCCTTGTGTTTCTAGTCTTTCGGATATTTCAGAGGCTCCGACATGTGCTGAACCTTCATCTTTCTGTGACTGTTGATTTGATCCCAAATCTTTCAAATCCACAACTTGTATTTGAGATATTTCTGAATCTTTTAAATGTAATCCCTCTCGTACAATTCGTTCTGGCTCATTTTTATCCATTTTTTTTTCTCTAATTGTCTAAAAAGGAAAAATGGAGCACATTTTTAGATGAAATGCATTTGCATAAAATTTTATTTTAAAGTTAACGGTTTAGATGGACAAGGTGAATATATACCATTAAATGTGCAATAAAAAATACTATCTTATAAGCTTTCAATGGTTATTTTCTGTTATCTATTTAAAGAACACCTTGTGAATTACAAATGGTGCGTATTGATTCTACTATGAATTCTTAGAACCGAGAAGATATTTTTAAATTACAATAATTTATTTATTGAGTTATAAAATCTGAAAATAACTTAATTTTCATCTTGTTAATTTAAAAAACGTTCGATGATTTTCGAGTAACGCTCCAGCAAAACCTATTGTTTTTGTTACTTATGGCACTGGCTATGGAAAGCCCCGCCGATACATCAGCAGATTTTAAGCCGAAGATAAGCGTCTTTTGTTTCAAGTAGCGCCAAGTAGGTCCAAGATTATTTAGCTACGCCCTCATCACAGTCGTCTGCACAGCCTCTTTTTACAAGGGGGCACATTCACAAATCTCACAGATAACACACTGAAGAACAACCATGCCGATCTGGGACTCCCAGAACACGAGGAAGACGCGTTACCTCCGTGCCAGAAATCTGGTGAGCAAAACTTTTAAGCAATTGTTGACATAATTAAATATTCGCCTTTCTATTTAAAAAAATAAACTATTAGATTACGTTAAATTGTGTTGTAGAAAAGTTTCAACTTCTCAGATCCAAATGTTTCAATAACAATGCAACTTTAGAGTGTGTTTGAAAGATCATAGACCAAAAGATTACTTAGAATAGAGAAGAAACCTTGAACAATAACAATTGATACTGTCCAAAAATTAAGGTTGATTTCTTGGATTTAATCCATGTTTGTTTATGTTGCGCCAAATACACTTTTAATAGCACAGTTTAGCACTTTATTTACCCTTGTCCTACAGATCAATGACGTTATATTGCGCCAGATATGTGATTAATAGCACAGATTGGCTCTTTTCTTGTTTAAGTAGTGGAGATTAAGGATGAATTTATGTTACTCTAAATATGTGGTTAATAGCATAAATTAGTTCCTTCCCAGTCTACACGGCAGGGATTAAGGATGAGTTTATGTTACTCTAAATATGTGGTTAGTTGCATACATTAGTTCCTTCCCAGTCTACACGGCGGAGATTAGGGATGAGTTTATGTTACGTTAAATATGTGGTTAATAGCATGGATTAGTTCTTTCCCAGTATATATGGTGGAGATTAAGGATGAATTTGTTACGTTAAATATGTGGTTAGTTGCATAGATTAGCTCTTTCCCAGTCTACATGGTGGGGATTAGGGATGAATTTATGTTGCGTTAAATATTTGACCAATAGCATAGATTAGCTCTTTCCCAGTCCACATGACGGAGATTAAGGATGAATTTATGTTACGCTAAATATGTGGCTAATAGCATAGATAGGTTCTTTCCCAGTCTACATGGCGGAGATTAAGGATGAATTTATTTTATGCTAAATATGTAATTAATAGAATATATTAGTTTTTTCCCAGTCTAAATGAAGGAGATTAAGGATGAATTAATGTTATGTTAAATATGCGGCCAATAGCATAGATTAGCTCCTTCCCTGTCTACACGGCGACGATTAAAAATGAATTTATGTTACGTTTAATATGTGGTGAACAGCATAGCTTATGACTTTCCTAGATGAAGTCACCTGGATTAAGGATGAAATTCCCCAAAGCAACCCCGTGGAATTGAAAAAGGCAAGTGTCACTTGCCGTGGTGTCGGAGACTCTTGGTTGAACGTCCGGGGATTTATGTTTTCGAAACTATCCTCTGACATCCATTCAGACTATGTCCAATTCGTTGAACAAGTACAGCAAGTATACAAGAGCTGGTACAGTTTCAATGCTCTAATGTTGGAAAACAAATTAAAGTACTAATTTTTAATCCCTTATTTCAATCGAATATATGATTAAAGAGAATGTTAAGGTTATGTGATAAATGATTAAAATTTCATGAATTACATTGTAGCTGAGAATAAAATCCATGACAAAATTGGTGATTGTATAACGAGATACGAAAGATAAAACGAAGTTAAAATGTGTTGTAAAGCAACTTTGTGTGAAAGCTTCGAAAAGATATAAGAAATTTATTAAAACATTGGCCTAAAAATTAAGTGATTATTTTTTTAAAAAAATTGTAAAGTATATACCTTTAGTTCATTCTCTTAAAAATAATCAAACATTAATTGAAGAAGAATACATTGCTGCTATAAAACCGCTGGCATTCGAATCAAATTTGGAAAGCATTATTATTCTACGATTTCAGATTCTAATCGCTGATTTTCGGGAAAAAGCGTCCTGGAAATTAAATTCGAATCTGAACATATTTTTCGAATATGCTCAATAAACACATTACGTTCGCGAACATTACTACTTAGTGTTTTCAAAACAATCGACACAAATCTAAGTTTCGTTTTCAAACTGAATTATTAAAAAAGGTCAAACAGACGATTTTTTAATTCAATATTTAAAAATATTGAAAATTTCTTTTTCATTATTTATATATAAATGTAAAATTCGCATAGTAAAATCGAGTTGAAAATGACACTAGAGATTTAATAATTTGAAGCTATTGGAATAAAAAAAAATTCGATATACCGAAAAATTTGAATTAAGAGAAGCTGTATATTTAAAAATGAGTACGGAAAACACACGAATTGAAAGAGACAGTAAAGATTTTTTAAATATTTAATAGATGGATATAATTAATTCTTATTTTTAATAAATAAACGAGCAATAATTAAACTAATAACAAAAATAGCAATAAACAAAATATTTCTTATTTATTTTAAAAGTTGTAAATTTTAATTAATGAGAAATTTTAAGAAGTAGTCGATATATATACCTTTGAATAAATAGTTAAGCAGTAATACACAATTTGAAAGAACGTTAAAAAATT
This sequence comes from Argiope argentata, assembly GCA_026289955.1. Taxonomy (NCBI): domain Eukaryota; kingdom Metazoa; phylum Arthropoda; class Arachnida; order Araneae; family Araneidae; genus Argiope; species Argiope argentata. Next base: position 965,837 of record JAOUZG010003205.1, read on the forward strand.
TCTGAAATATGCTAATCCATATTTTTATTGTTTATTTTATTGAAACAATTGTATTACTTTAAATTCTTCAAATAAATTAAGAGATTTATAATACTCAAAAATAAAAGTTATTCTACTTTTTTTAGATTTAGATTTAAAACTAACCAAAATAAATTCAAATTATTGACAGTATTTTAACAATTTAACAAAGTTTAAGAAGAAATTCAAGAAAACAGAGGAAACACTCGCATTTGTGACAAATTTGAATTATTTAAGTTGCACTGTAAGATTTTAGACTCAAAAAATAGCTAAAACTAACGCAGATTTTTTGTCTTGAAACATCAGATAAATTGTAGCATTAAATAAAAATATTGAAATAAAAGTAAAAATTCATATAATTTTCAATAAAATAGTCTTAAAGGGTTAGCAACCGAAAATTAAACAACATATCTATACAAACTAACAAATAAAGTCAATTTTTAGCTAAGGGAAAATCATACCTTTTAAAAAACTTTATTAGTATAAAAGATATTACAAAAAGTTCTAACCTTGAAACGACTTAAAAACAAATCAATTCAGAGTCCAAAGAATAGCACAGAGAAATACCAAGCAAATCAATAAATTTTGACAATTGTAAGAATAAACAAATCATGCGCAGTTAGGCAAGAAAAAAAAGTTATAAGCAAGAAAAGATCCAATTATCCACAAATAGATATTTCAAATTTTTTAAAGCAGTTGGCTCATTGGACAAAGTGTCTTGATAAAGTTTTTTCTAGCCTGACAAATTTCGTAAATTTTCGATTTCCTTTTAAAACTGATTTCAAAACCTACGGGAGATGAAGTTCATCATTTTGAATCACGGATTATATTAGCCTCTTAATCCGCTATAAACCAGATTAACTTAACTCAGAATAATCATCCTTGGTCCAAAATCCTAATTTCGAACCTTAGCTAGACAACGAAAGACTAAACAAAATATGGAACTTCTCTCAATATGGAACCATATTTAAACAGGACTTTTTATATTTTTTAACCTTTCATGTTACGAAGATAACTCTAATGTGCATCACCACTCACGGATGATTTTTAAGTAAAGAGATTTTGAATCTGAAAACTAATTGGCAAGAAATCAAGAACTTGCCATAATGTTGCTAGTATCCTATGTATTCATAGATTTAACAAGCTTTATGCCAGCGTTCTGGCACAGAGGTAGCGCGTCTTCCTCGTGATTTGGGCCTTCCGGGTTCGAGTTCCTGTCCGGTCATGATTGTTCTGTGTTCTATATGTGAGGAGTGTGGATGTACCCCCCTCACCCAGTAAAAAGGGCCTGTGCAAGAGAATGTGATAAGTGTGTGTTATCTTCATATGAGTTAGAAGTCCGACATCTGCCCTCGGGTGCTCAGGCATCCATACCCACAGCATCTACACAAGTAACACAGCCTGTTGCACAATACTGTACAATATTTTGTGATATTACATAATATTAAACAATATTTAAAAATATAAAACAATATTTCGAATATTGATCAATGTCATACAATATTGTACAATATTTGTGTGCTGCTACTCGGGTGCTCAACAAGCTTTATATTTCCATTAGAGAGAATGTGGCTCCGATTCCACCTTCTTCATCTCATCACGAATCAAAATTATGAGAGACCCCTTCCTTATAGTTCTTGTATGGTTTATAAATGATAATTTAATTCTTTGCCCTGGAGAGGTGACTCTCCCTCATCATATGATTCGATGCCTCAACTCGAGAGGTGACGTTCGCTCAGATGCCGCAGCCCGAGAAGGGATTCTCGCTCACCACATGATTTGATGACATGTGGTGAGATGACA
>JAOUZG010003205.1:967667-981791 GCA_026289955.1 Argiope argentata
TGCCTCAACTTCAGAGGTGACTTTCGGTCACCACATGACTTGATGTCGGAGCCCGAGAGGTGACTCTCACCCACCACATGATTTGATGACATGTGGTGAGATGGCAGTCGAGAGGTGACTGTAGTTTATCAAATGATTTGATGCCGCAACTCGAGAGGGGACTGTCACTCACCACTTTGTTTGGTGCAGAAATGCGATGAGTGGTGATAACAAATAAACAGTCTGACTGCATTTTAAATATATCGTGTAGGTTTCAAGATTAATAAAGTGTGTGCGTGTGTGTATAAAAGTTTTATACCGCTAAATTATGTGTGTAATCATTTAAGTTAGAGATAAGGAATAAAAATGTGTTACGAAACAACTCGAGTTGCTGATTCGTCCGCATGAAAAAGGTTTCAAGGGGTTAATGTAACTTTTATGAAACAGTACATTTCATCTATTATCCTTTTAGGTTCAAATATAACCATAATGTACGTCATCACTTATGACTGCTCTTTATAGAATGAGATTTTGAACCTGAAAAATTGAGATTTGAACCTCATCTGACTGAGGCTCAAAATTACGTGGTTCATCTTGAAAAAGGCCTATTAATGATTAAGATAATGATTTTCACATTTTATTTTATTTTAGAATAAGACTTTTTTTTATTTGTAAAACATTATTTTTAGAAAAAGTTTTCTTTCTTCTTTTTTTTTAATACACATTCAATCAAATAGAAAAATAGTTGAATGGAGTCTTTAACATTTTTTTCTGGAAGCCTGAATATTATTTTTAACACAAAGATCGACCTACTATTTTATTAAACTATGCCCCCCTTTAGTGGAATTCCAAATATTTAGCGTAAAATATTTATTACAAAAAAATTTAAATATTTTTCAAAACTTACTCTGGATTTAATTTGGATTTCTTATTAACTTGAAATTTTTAAATAACTTTTATTCAAATGAAGCAACCGATATTAAATTTTCCTTCCTTTTTATGTAAAATACTATGTCCTTAATTTAATCACATGCTATATACACCGCATGCTTGATAATAAGCAACCAAAAATGCATTTTTTTCCAACATGTGAGAAAGTATGCATTTTGATTATTGAATTCATTTCACCCTCTTTTCTCTAAAGACATATACACTTTTAATTTCCCCCATTTAGTGTCATTTTAATTCCCATTCGTTTATTATATCGCCAAGGAAGCAACAGTAATTTTTGCTACCATTTATATAAATTTTGCTGCATTTTTTTTAGATAACGCTTTTTTCTTAAGCGGTTCCGTATTGATTTCATCCTCCGATCTTGAATGCTTTAAAAATTGAGGTATGATTTAATATATTATTTTAGCGTTGATGAAAAAAAATGCAGCCCTTTAGTAAAAGTCCAATATCCGTGCTTCTTAACCCTTTGCACTCCGAAAAATAATTCGATGCAAAATTATTCACCTAATACAAATATTTATTTATTGCTATGAAAAATAAATATACACAATCCTGTTAAGTCAAATTCTTTAAAAATTATTCTACATCTCTTAATCATTATGTAGGCGTTTTTAACAATTGAATTTGAAAAATGAATAAATAAAATGTCAAAATGATGCACTAACTTGTATGGTGAGTCAGAGGCACCATCGATTAAAAGGAAAATGGTTAACACTTTGAGTGCCAAGCCAAAATTGCAAATGTTCACCACGGGGCCAAAATTATTTTTGTATAATTTGTATTTTTTCCAACATAAAACTACATATCAAAGCAATATTTTTCAACCTGACTCATTTTGCAACACATGGGGAGATTTTCATCCTGGCGACCAAAAATGATAGTCAAAGCACCCCAAGAAAATTAGTGTGAATTCTTCAATGAGGGTTCAGATGGGTGCTTATGCCACAACACTAAGAAAAAGTGTTAAATGGTACAGAGAACTAGGATTAGAATTGTTAGGAGTTGCAGCAGTTAACGCATGGGTTGCATATCGACATGTAACAAACTCAAAAATAAAAATTCTTAAGTTTAGGTAGAGCTTGGATTTTCAGCTGCTTGGTATGGATATAGATTCCGATTTTGATGCGCAAAAAAGTAAAAAAACGCCCCACTTGATGGATAGGGACCATGAAAATGGTAAAAAGCTGTGACATAAATGTCATATATGCTACTCAACATTTCTAAGACAGAGGGTCGTGAAATGGCCAGAAAAAAATCGAAGCTAACTTACACATTCTGTGACAATTGTCCTGACCAGCCTCAATGGTGTCGTAATTGCTTCAATGCCAAACACGGAATGTAACTTTATTCCAAAATAAAGGAAATAACATGCTGATGTAAGGATATTTTTAAACTCTTAATTTTAATCCTAATTAATTTCCAAAGCCCTATCTTAATTTAGCCCATAGTAATATCATTCTAAAATATTCTCTTATTTCATGATCCATTTCACTCGCTCTAGTTAAATAATTCGAGAAGCTGTGTAAAATTGCTGAAACAGCTAAACGCCTGTTACTTTCTCACACTCCGTGGGAGAGATGAAAATTGCTGACCTAAACAAAATACTTTTTAAAAGATCCCTGTGTTTCCCTTACCTCTTATATGTGAAACATGGAAATCCCCACTGCAATCCAAGTTTATAAGCTCTATAAAAAATATTTATCCCTATGAAAGTCTTGGTATTTAAGAGCAGGGATAATGATTTCCCGCCCCTTTTGTACACTTAGCTTTCGTGAATTCCGTGTTGTGCCGTTCTGTGTTGTGCACGTCGCCTTCCCTTATAAATAATGCCTGCTCCCGTGATGGAATAAAGAACTGAAAATTCAACCTGTACTCTCCATGATTTCGGCCCCGACCCAGCTATTTATTCTCAACAAATCATTTAAATGTGTTTTTCATTTTTTATATATATATATATATATATATATATATATATATATATATATATATATATATATATATATATATATATATATATTTGTATTTTTAAAAAAATTCATTTTTCACAAAATTTTGCTCATGGTATCGGCACATATATCAATATGCAGAAACCACGTATACCTAACACATCGTAGGGGGCCCAACAATCAAACTCCAATACGATTTTCCTGTGACTGATATCGTTTTGGATAGCCAAGGCCTAAAGTGTTGAAAGACCATGGCTATCAGATATGATAGCCGGTGTCTCAATGGAAACATCACTGGCTATCACATATGATAGCTATGGCTGTCAAAGTGTTAAATGATTAAATGTCTTAGAAAAAAATTTGTGTCCAGCCCTTGGCCATGTCAGAAGGCAGAACATGAAGCAACTTACCTCTTTGAAAAACCAATTCATAGAGAGAATGAAGGTATCCTTAATGAATAAATCTGGTCAGAGAGTTGACTGTAAACTAACAATTGATTTTAAACGGTCGTACTTATTTCCAAGTAAAAATCTTAAAAAGAATTTCCAGTCCGCTTCCAGACTTAGGGGTAGCGTGTCTTCACCGAAGGCTGGGCGTCCCGTCTTCGAGTCCCGGTCAAGGCATGATTATTCTTCTGTGCACTATCTGTGAGATGAGTGATTGTGCCCTCCTGTAAAAAGGGGCTGTGCAAGCGAAGGGGATGAGTGTGTAGCTAAGTCGCACTCTTGGCCCCAGTTGGAGCTACTACAAAATAAGAGACGCTCATTCGGCTTTAAATCACTGACGGGGGCGACGCGCTTGTCCATGTCAAGTGCCATTAGTAAAAACAACAAAAGACTTTCCTAAGAATGCCATTATTTGCATGCTTTAGAATTAAATGTACACATGGAAAAATCGAATGTTATGAAAAATAAGCTTAAAAAATGAAATTATCGCTGATTAAACTGAGCTGTAAATTAATACTTATTACATAGACGTTGTGAATTTGATGACGTGACACTAGAAATCGTATCGGACTTCGCATAAAAATGCATGTTTAATTTTTATTTAATTATATTAATTGTATGATCAAAATGCTAGTTTGGTTATATTAACCTCTCGCTTTAAAGCAACACTAGGGCCATTTTAAGAAGGACATCGTACTTTTAAACCGCCATCCAATAACGAGAAAGACACCTGATCTGGCACCTTTCTTTCCACACCACAAAAGCGGCAGAACGTTTGATGCTAATAAAATTCCCTTTTAAGAAAAGTATGGTATGCTAATAAAATTCACAAAAGTATTAAATGAAAGTATAGACAGTATTTATTCGCCATTTAACTCTTTGTAATACGGATACAGCATTTCAGACCCCATTTAAGATGATGCGTAATTCTGGCATTTTATCTATTTTAATATTGATAGTTAAAAATAGACACAGAATAGTAAGAAGATGTCGATTTATTTTTTGGGGGGGAGAAAAACCATCTCAAAAATAAATATTTATTTTGCGATTGAATAAATAATTCCTTGAAATAGATGAATAATTGTACACCGAATTATTTTCCGAGTAAAAGGGGTTAAAATTTGAAGTGAAAAATGGTTCAATTTTTTCTTATTAATATTTTTTTGTGCAGCAAATGTCAAAAATAAGAATGAACAATTTGAAACAGTAAGTAATAAAAATTTATTTCATGTAGATATGCATAAACCTTTAACACAAAAGCTTTAAAAAAATTTGTTAAAATATAAAAATTTCGCGAAAAAAATTCATTTAATAAAAATAGAGCATCATAATATATTTTAAAAAATTAATCATTTTTTTTTCAAATTTATTACATATTGAATAATAATGGATCGTCCTATCATTCAGGATCTAAATAGCCCTTCATTGTCTAGTCCTGAAGCAGTCATCCAGATAAGTGATAATGATCAAATCCTCCATCGGTTCAGTTACTGGATTAGCAGTTTCTGTCAACGTCCATATCAGCCGAAAAGTAATGTCTTCAGCATCGAATCGTTCACTGAGATAGAGTTGGAAAGTCGCAAATCAGGCCGTGAACTTTGAATTCATGAAAGGAAAAATTTACATTATTCTTAGCAATGGAAAAGTAGTGGCACTAATATGGAAAATGGAATAAAAATATCGCGCTCAAAACGATCTGTGAACTTCCAAGTCAGTCAAATGAATCCTGTTGTTTTTCATATCAAATAATTAATCATATCGTCAATTCAAATAATTCATTGAGAGGAAAAAATCCATAAGTCAAAGAATCTACTTACAAAGTTAAGGTCTAAACACGGCAAGTAAAAGTTGAAATTCAAATTTGCCATGGGAATACTTACATAAGAATAGTGGTATTAACCAGGAATTCGAAATGGCAAAGAAAACTTGCTCATTCTCAAAATTAGCGATACCAAAAATCGAAATCAGGCAATCAAAATTACTTCTTGTTTAAAAGTCGTTGCATTATTGTTCAAATTAGTCTCGGAGATGTTCAAATTTACCGGAATAGTAGTTCCAGTGTCCAAATCAGTCGTTAGAGTGGTGGAAACGTTCAAATCGTTCACCGAAAGAATGATTTCAGTGTCCAAATCGGTCGATAGAGTAGCAGAAACGTTCAAATCGTTCATCGAAAGAAGTATATCATTGTCCAAATACTTCACGGAAGTGGATTCAAATTCTTGGTTAATCACTGGTGTGCCTATGGTATCAACTTTGAAATCAATCATACTATTATCCACTCCAGTCACAGAAATGTTAATTTTATCATTCAATGACTGAATTTGGCTGCTATGTCTTATGGCAGTGTCTGGAATGTTCAAATTCTGAAATTCGTTCAGCGAAGAGGTCACACTTGATTTGCCGGTATTTCCTTTGCTTAATGTAAAGTTTATTATGAAAAATAGTATTGCAGCTACAATACTGCCAAATAAAAGACCGTTGATGAAGGATATCTTCCGCATGCAAGATGGATTTCGTTGTAGCATAGGGTGTTCAAGGATCCTTTGTCCAAATCCACGCATTTCTAGAACAAGGGTAAAAAAAATGTCAGTGTCTCACATACAAAAATAAATAAATAAATAGAAAATATCTCTAAGTTTAGAAATTTAAATTTATATTTTATCATAAGATATATTTCCAATTGCGACATCAGTGCCTCTCAATCTGATAAACTCACATTCAATAAAAGTTCATAACAAAAACAGCATTTAAATGGATTTCAAAGGATAATCAGTCAAGATAAAAAGTTCAGACATATATAGTGGGTGCAAAAGAAGATTAGCCCTTCACTACTGAACCGGCCAAAGCTATAACACAAATTTTATCCCAGATTGCAGCTTTCTGTTTCAAAAGAAAGATTCAAGATGTAAAGAGAGAAAATCCATGCTGATAACTCGTTTTACATTCTGCTCTCATCGTTTGAAAGAGAAACTGGCCTGCCAGGATAGAATTTACACGGGTGATTAGGCCGGCTCAGAAGTCAAAGAGTTAAGACAGCCAAAGGAAATGAAAAAATGAAACGAGAAAATGAGAAGAATAAAAAGAATGTGCGAAGGTCTAAAAGAGATAAACAGTAGGGGGCCTGCATTATCTATGTATAATATAAAATGAACTCTCCTGAAGCATCTGTATGTTGGAACCACAAAATCTCGAGAAATAGTTCATGGATATTGGAGATATTTATATCACTTTGTAGAGCATTTATTGGGAAGGTTTTAGTACATTAAAGTAATATCAAATTTTAAAAAATGGAGTTTTATAATTACGATTTTAACTTATCCGCGCATGTACAAATAGCAAAAGTTGTGGTATGCATATGCTATACATATCTTTATTGACGTATGATTTTAAACAGCGATGCAAATCCCATTATGCCGAAAAGGACGAAACCCAACCTCGAAATGATTGCCTGTGTTTTTACGGACGTATCATATTTTTATCTTTGTAACAGTTTAAATATTTCTGAATCTGTTCTTTAAAAATATTGTTTTGTTGCTATTTTTGATCATTTCTAAACATATTTTTATGTTTGTTTGATGTTGCGTAACATGCCCATGTCATATCGGGTGGAGGCTAGACTTCAGTTTAAAGCGTTTCTTCTTGGTGCTATGCCACGGGCAAAGCTGTGAGGGTGCTGTTAGTTTAATATATACAAAATGAAGTTGTTCGTATCTGATGTGCTACCACATCTTCCAAGGCAATGTGATGAAAATTGGTCACCTTATTGCTTGCACTTGCGTCTAAAAACGAAATAGAATAAATATTATTTATTCTTCTCTCTATATCATTCGATTTCAATGACTGCAATCATTCTTTGACAAGAAAATATTCTTTTTATAATTGCTAATCAAATAAGATATCTTTTGAAATAACGATTTCCAAAATTATTTCTTCTGCTGCACCAATACTCCGGGTACCAATCAGTATTATAAATAACAATGCCGTTTAAAGATAATTAGCAAACTATAAGTTTTTGTATAAAAAATCAACTCAGAAAACAGAAAATAAAGAAAAAAGTAACAAAAAGAATTCAAGGGATTTTATATATATATAAAGAATGAAAAAGATTAAAATATAGGATATCTCAGTCTTGGTCACAAGATATAATTGTTGATTAAAAATCTACTAAATACTGAAAATTTTTAAAGAATTACCTGTTGGAAAGTAAGGTAACAGTACTCTTAAAATTCTATTTCTTAGGACATTTGGTGTACTAATTTCTGCTGTATCCTCCAAGTCTTCATCAAATGACACCAGGGGAATATCATCGTTGTCCTCACCTAGTTGCGGAGTTCGTAACGGGTCATGATGATGATGATGTTCTTGTTCTAGATCAGATTCAGGTTTCTGCGAAGATCCAGCCGGCACAGGTACTTTCTTCGGCGTTTCTGGAACAGTTGGAGGCTCTTGAAGACGTCGAACTGGCCAAAATATATGGGTTGGTGGCTCTGGTGTAGGTGCATCTGTAGTAGCTTTCTTTTTAGCCGGAATCATGACTACGTAACTCTCCAGTTGGGAAGAAGGCACAAATGTATAATCTTCCTCGCTCTGAGGAATAAAAATTTCACCATCTTTTTGAAGACGTGCAGTCACATCATCCAATTCCGTAGGACGTACAGTCACGTAGTCTTTTACCTTCCGACGATCCACTTCTGCATCGCGAGATTTGAAAGGAATAGAAGCCACATAATCTTTAGAAAATGGAATGAGTGCAGCCACAGTATCTGATTTCGGACGTTCAAAAGTCACATAATCTTTTGTTTCTGTATGCCGTGGAGTCACAGCAGATTCTTTACGGGGAAGAAGAGACACATAATCCTTTGTAGTTTTAGGTTTCGTAGTTGCATCACTCGATTTATCAGAAGAAACTGTTTCGCTGTCTTTTGTTTTTGTTGAACGAGCACTCAAATCCAATTGTCTAGGAACAAGAGAGACGTAATCTTTTGTTTTCTGAGGACCTACTATTGCATTGTCCGCTCTTCTGGGAAGACCGGATATATAGTCTTTCGATTTCTGTATACGAACCGTCACATTGTCTGATTTTGGTCTACGAAGAGTTACATATCCTTTTGATGGCTGAGGAGGTTCAGGTTCATTATCATATACTCGAACAAGAATAGTCCCTTTATACTCCATATTCGAATTCGATTTTGTTTCTGTACAGCTCGACATTTTTTCCCCTTTCGCTCCCTGAAGTTTCACAAGCGCACCATCTTTGCGCTCCAAGTAATATTGAGTAACATTCTCAACAGCTTTTCGTACACGATTATTTTCCGATTCTCCGGGAGTTGAGGTTTCTCCTCTTGTACGACATTGTATCTCCTCTGATTCATTAAAACGACGAGCATTTCCTTGGATTGGGATTTCTTCTTGATGCAGCAAGATTCGATTTTGCTGACCAAAAAAATTAGCCATCGCAGCCGTCAACAATTGCTCCCTCTGTATCAGTTCTTGATTTGGCATTTCGTCTGGCTCTGGTCCAGCTTTTGCCGGAGTTTGCGAGACCCCCACGGACTTTACATCTCTTTGGTGATCATGTTCTTCTCCGACTCTCACATTATATTTCGATAGGTCACATGCTTGGCGCCTCTCGTCAGCCTTCGGAATAAAATTTGGGAATTTTGTTGGCGTCTCCTTTCTTTGTTGTAGTGCCACACTCGCCTGATCTACAACAAATGTCTCGCAGTCTCGGATTTGTTCATCTGTTCGTGCCGGGAAAATTAAGGTTTTTTCTATATTTTCAAGGTCGCAACGAAGAGAGACTTTTATGTCTGCTTCCAAGAGTTCATCTTCTTCAATTTCTTCCCGTTCCTGGGACATTGGGCTCGATTCTGTCTGATTTAATTTCCTTGAATCAAGTATCGGAGCAGGGTTTTGTTGCTCAGTTATGTTTGAGTCCATCTTTTCCTTCATTCTTTCATTTTCGTTTTGTTCTTCACATGTTTGACAGGATAGTACCTTATCTTCAGATATTTTCACTGACTCTTCTTCCATAGCTTCTTTTTCTGGCTCTCTGTTTCGCAAATTTTACCTAGTTCCGTTTATCACTTTGATTGCTAATTTAATTTGAATCCACTCTTTGTTCTCCAGATTTTCTTGAATTTTGTATTTCTAAATTTTTTTTGCTCAGTTTAATTTTTTTAAAATTTCTTAGATCTTGCGGTATTCTATTACAAAAGGGAAAAAACGTAAAATAATTTAATAGAATTCGTGGAAAAAATTTTTATTAAATAATAAACATTTTAAGTAGATACGGCGAATATAACCGTCTAAAAGATAGGCAATGCAATTGTCTTAAAGGATCCATTTTTCCTACTAAAGTATCACTTGAGTTGCAAGTTGTTATGTAACCAATAATATATTGCATAGAAGTTTGGGTAAAACGTTTAGTGTGCCCCTTGCCGCGCCAAGGATGCCAAGTCGCCAATAAAGATGGCGGACAAAGTAAACAAACACTTCTATGGGATAGTTACGGTTACCACTGTTCGCAATATAATTATGATTTTTTTTACCGATAAGCATTCGTTTTTCTTTTTTTTCTAGTATCTTTGCTAGCACATTGAACATAAGGACTGTGTGGATAACATGAACAGTAAATAATAAATAATTGAGAAAGACGAAGACTCAAAAAGAATGGATTTAATAGAAAATTTTATTTAAAGGAAATTTATTAAAAAGAGTTGAAGCTCATGTACAACTCAACCATAGTAGGAAGAAGTAAACAAAACATCAATAGAGTTACTACAAAAGCGTTGTGTTGGGTTGCAATATTGGTGGCAAACTCAGGGGCACACTAATGACCACTTTAACCGAAGTTTCTGCATTTTAGACGACAATTTCAGTTTTTGTTGTGACTGGAATAATTGAAATCCATAACAATCAACCGCATAATCAGTAACTAAATGAAAGCAACGAGAATAAGCAACGAAAAAGGAATAGTCCACTCTGAAAATACCCATGGTTAAAGTTAAGATCAGTTGAAAATTATTTCGGCATTAGCCAAAACTTGCCCAAATGAATAATACATTATTCCCATAATTGAAAAATAATAGCTTCAAAATCGAGTTTCAATTGAAAAATAACACGAATTTCAACTACAGAATCTTTGTAGAAATTATTTAGAATTCTTGTAGATGCAAATGAACTATAAATTACGATTTTAATATTGTTTGGCAACCAAATAATAAAGAATACATAACATTAGAGAGGTTAGAGAATTTGCAGTGAAAAACCGATGCAAGGACTATACAGCAAATTTAAATCGAATTAGTTTTTATTCTCTCGCATATGCGATTATAGAGAAAATATTGCTTTCACTTAGAAATTTGGCTCAAGAATATCATGGATATTTCAATTTTGGACTTCTCGAATCCGAAAAATTAATTTTTGATCAAAGAGATTTACAAAAGATTATACTTCAAGGCAAAAGCCATAAGAAATAAGTCATAAATAATTCAAAGTGTGCAGATTCAGAATTCTTGATTGATTTTTCCAGCTTTATGCTTCTTAAAGTAACTTAAAATACATATTATTTAAGTATACGAGGGAGCGGTGGGAAGAAACTTCTGGGTACCACAGTTAGCAAATATGAAATCTTATTCTCAATAATGAAGAACTATTATGCTTAGTAAGAAATAAAAACGACATTCTTCAGAAATATGGAAAGTATTGAAAAAATAAAAAAAAAGACTTGTAAAAAGAACAATTACTTACAATTATTTAAAATTAGGGACACTTCAATAATCATGAAATCTCTTAACAAAATAACAGGAAATTCATCAATCCTTTGTCTTGTATAATTATAAACACAACATGGGTCGTTAAACGAAAACAGATAATCTTTAGGAAATAAAAGTGCATTCAAACTATACTACCATTTTGCCTAATAATTGTCTCACTGAATTGTCCCGGAATTGTTCCAATGTTAACAGTTGAAATAGCGTTGCCAAGACCATTACAAATAGTTGTCCCATAAAGACAACTATTTGCCCATCGGGATCACGTGAACTTTCTGCGATAGGTGTGACTTTCGATTCCGCCGCTATTTTGTTCTCATAAGAGCCCTGAATAACTCATATTTATCTATTAATTGTACAAATTAGTATGTTTTCCAAATTAGACAATATTTTTCTCAAACACGCATCTCTAGATTTTAAAATAATTTGTTGATTTCGAAAAAAATGTTTTGCTATCTATTTCTGAGTTGATTGCCAAACTAAAAAGGATCGTGTTCATAGATTTGAATCTACTTTAATGACGAAAAGGTTACCTAACCATTCATCTTTCTGAATTTAAATACAACAAAAAATAATGGCACTTGGACCTTCACAGTTTATTTATTATAACATCTCGATGTGAAACAACCCGGGGGCTGGGATGGATTAAACTCGTGATTTTTAACTATGATCTGATTACAAAGACATCACTTCCATCATTTCTCACTTGCCAGCTTTCACACCACATCAGCGAAAGGAAGTTTGATTTTCAAGATCGATAATCACCTCAATGTGCAACAAGATCACATGCATTATGCATCTATATAAAATCAGGTTTCGAAAGCGAAATACTTCCTATCTGAAGCTAAATCTTACAATACTATACCAATCTTTTTTAACATGTTTAGAGGCTGATAACTGTAATTTACATTTAGAGTAATTAAAAATCCCCCCCCCAAAAAACAAACTGCTTGACTTCCAGGATTGGATTAAGGATTTATGGGATCGTTAAGCAAGGAAAATTTTGGAACCTCAATTAAAATTCCGAAACCCTAAATTTGATATTGATTTTTTTAATCTACTCAGTTCTTTACTTCAACGCCTATATTAGCTCCTTAAATTGCCCTTATGGATTAAATATTTCGGAGGTATACCTATAAGAATTATATTAATTACCTTAAAAACTTTTATCAGAGGATCGACTCTGAGCTCTTATTTTCTGATATTTTTTTATCTCAATAAAAACCTGAAATCACCCAAAATATTTTTGTTTTCGTATGTAATCAGAAAGACAAGTTCTTTTCTGATTTTTTGAAATTTCTCGATCATATCTTCTTTCTTTGGTTTCATATTCCATTGTAAAACGAATTTTACCACAATGCAAATATGATGTTGCCATTCATATTAACTTTCTTGACATTTCTTCTTTGTTATAGCATATTTTATGCTGTAGTTTGAGTTAAGAATCTGGCAACATTTTTTTTATTTCGAAACGCTGTTTAGTGCGATCGAAACACTATCTAGAGATAGCACGGACCAGCGTAACCTATAATTTTCGATAAGTGCATAGTTGGTAACATGTATGTCTTGGATTGGATTCATGTTTGCTTGAACTCTTCCCCAAATTGTTCCATTTAATATTTTTTTAAATTCTAGCTGTGGACTGAATCACAGCAGTGCTTGGTGAAATAAGTTGCTGTCTATTTTTGGAAGCGGGATAACAGCTATTGCTGCATCAAATCTCAAACTAATCGTACTTTTCAGTTTAAAGCGTATCGTTGAATCTTTATATTACGATACGTTTAATTTAAGTATTTTTTATTCATTTTCATGATGTAAAAATCATGTTTTGTCAATTAATTTTTCAAACAGCCTAATAAATCGGTTTCATATTTTGGAAAAATAAACCGAATCTCCGAACACAAACTATTGCTTTACGTTTTGGCAACGCCTAATTGTTTAGAATGATTTGTTTAAATTTTAATGGCAAATGGAATATTCATTTGTCTTCGAATAGAATCGTTGTATTTGTGTAGACTTATTTAATGGAATATTTGTCAAACATGTGTTAATTTTGCTTTTCTGTATAGACTTATTGAAGAAAACAGATACAACCTAGTAGATTTTGTGTCATTTGATAATGGAGCATTGTGCATGCATATAAGCAGACATAGCCAGATTCCTAGTAGTATAACAACCTAAAAAAATTACAGATGTATAATTTTGTTATGTAATATTTGATTGTTACATTTAGTTCAATGCAACAATATGTAACATAGGTATTAACTATCAATAGGCATTGTATGGAAATATTTTTGTGGAACATGTTATAAATGGACTTCAGGGTTGCACGTATGTATATCTTTGTGCAAACGAATTATCACAACAAATAACTTTTAAAAAAGTGTAGTGTGTGGAATTCTAAATTCTTCAAATGTCAACTTTGACTATATGTTATACTTAAGAATATAATATTTTATCTAGACACTTTCCTGAGTATGCTAAAATATATTTTATGAAGTGAAATCCTATCTCGGTCAAGATTTTGAGCTAGATAAGCAAAGTGACATTATGTTGTTGTTGTTAGTTATGTCATTTTTTCAAGCCCTCTGGCAGGCCAACATATTATATGAAGGCTGTTTATAATATATAATCTATCAGAAAGAAGACTGTTGAAATTAAGCGAGCTGTGATCATTCCTTGGGATTTGCATTTACATTATATTATGAAATCTCTAGTTTATCCAGTTATAGATAAAGATATAAATATAAATAGAAAAAAGAAAATTCAATTATGTATGAAATTTGGAAAAATAAAAATGGATTGCTGATTTATAAAGCTATGAAACTGTTTGCTGCATGAGGTGTGTTAAAAAGTGACAAAATTGTTTTTCTGTTATTCTATTGAATTTTGAAAAAGTGACTGCTTTTTAAAAAATTTGATATACCTTTTTAAATTTGTTGAAAGATTTTTTAAAAATAATTTAAGGCTTCAAATTTATATATATATATATATATATATATATATATATATATATATATATAT
>JAOUZG010003205.1:981801-995184 GCA_026289955.1 Argiope argentata
TATATATATATATATATATATATATATATATATATATATATATATATGTTGTTGTAAAAGTCATAGAAATTGTTAGATTTGTTTGTTGGAAATCATTCATTTCTCTTTTCATCCAATGGTTTTAAAGTATCTTTTTCTGTTTTGGAATATAATTGGATATTTTTATCTTATATTTTATTATGTGCTCTGATAATTAGTTTGTTATAGGAG
The DNA here is from genome assembly GCA_026289955.1 of Argiope argentata. Lineage (NCBI taxonomy): Eukaryota > Metazoa > Arthropoda > Arachnida > Araneae > Araneidae > Argiope > Argiope argentata. The sequence continues at coordinate 982,012 of JAOUZG010003205.1, forward strand.
AAAATTTAGAGGTAAACATAAATTATTTTATTTTATACAAGTATAAACAGTTACCTCATTAATATCAAAAGGTTACATTAATTTACAATTTCATGTTAAAACTTTATGCATATAATCAGTGGTATTTATTTTAAGCTAGTGAAGTTAATTTTTTTTCTTACTGGCATTGGAAGTTTTGGATTACGGAAAGCAATTAGTACATATTTAATTTTATGTTATTAAGGTATATATACTTATTGGTTTTGTATGGTAAATTTGATACCATATGTATTATCTGGCAAGTTTATAGTTTTCAAATTTTATTTTTTATGCTTGCTTAAAATTTAAATATGCTTTCAAATTTTTTATCATTTATGCTTACTATTTCTAAGATTTGGGTATAGTAAAGATAAACAATTAAAATTCCTGTATTATTCAGTTAAAATTTTGTTATAAGAAACTTGTTTCTCTATTATTTACTTCTTTTAAATTATCTGTAATATCTTACTAACTTTTAAAATTTTGTTTTATCTAAACTTTACACTTTTTTGTTTCATTAATAATTTGATATCAGGAAAATGTTTGAATTGATTTTTGTTGCTGATTTTCTTAGAAAAACTAAACAAATTCTAATTTCTTCATCATTTTGTAATTTGTATTGGGAGGTATATTTCTACACTACTATAAAAAAATTTGAGAATTAAGCTTGTAAAAGAGTTGTGATCTATTTATTGAAAACATATTAAAATGATAAAATTAATAATAGTATATTAGTTTAATTATTTGTCATCTTAAATGTAAAAGTAGTTTATTTTATTAACATAGAAATTGCATTCAGTAGAGTATTTGACAATTCTCAAAATTAGTAGTTGAATTAGTATTCATATTCGAAATGTCTTTCATTTTCACTGCCTTTTATTAGATACGGCTGTATCTTTAGCAGATGATGGCGCTAATTTTTCAACTCCTGGATAAGTAAAAGTAAAACTTGTTGAATTTTATCTTTATAAAATTACTCATATCTATTTTGTTTATATAATATATTGTCTCATATAATGCTTAAGTGGTTAACTTTACTAAGACAGAATTTCCATTTTACTTTTTGGATTGATATTTTTTTGAATGTTTCATATAAATTTTCATTTTTACTAAATGACTTCATATTTTTTCATTTTGGTTTGTGTAGACACATGAGTTTTTAACACTTTTCATAATGCATTCTTTATTGTAATAAATTTCCATTAGTAATTTCTTTGGTGAAATTCTCATACTCTTACTTCTGTCATTCTGTTTGTAGAATTTGTGGAAATAATCACATTATGGAGGTTCAGTTCTATACTCATTGATAATTTATGGTACTAGATTATTTATATTGACTAACTTTTAAATTATTTTAGATACATATAAAAATCTTAAAATAAATATTTTTATTAAATTTTAGACTCAAAATTTTTTAATTAATAATCTTTAAGTAGAAATATTTTAATTTACCATGGGCAGCAATTTTGGAGATTTGAATCATAACATCAAATTCTTCTTGAAACACTTGTGTGTAATCATGGCTTGAAATAACTGTTTGAATGAAAGAATTTGATATAGTCAAATCTAACAATGAATTGCTCAGTATATTTTTGAATTCTTTGCACTATGAAAACTTGCACTAATTCATAGTCCATGTTATTATAATATGTGGCAATTTTTGATTTGGATAATGATTGCCTTATTATGATGCAAGGGCAAGTACTGATTGCATGTTGGTTTATGTAATATCTCTTTCCAATTGAATGAAATAGTTTCATCTTCCTCAAATTTTTTAATGGCTTCCTGCCTTCAAAGATTTTCTAATGAATGAACTTATTCGTTAGCAGTTATTTCATATGTTCATTAGCAGATATTTCATCTAACAAGAGTTTGATGAGCACATACTGAGCTTTTTCGCTGCATAAACTGATTTGGAATTTTTTTGTTTTTGAACTATTCATTCTGCAAACTTTTTTTCTTTCAGAAGGTCATTACTAATTATGACAGTCAAATAATTATCTATAAGCTATCCTTGCTTGAGACAAACAGTTGTTTTAAATGGCTCTTTTTCATTCAACTATGAGACCTATTTGCTCGAATCGGGTCTCATCTGATTGAAAGACAGAAGAATAGCACTACATTAAGATCTTTAGTAATACTCAATGACAGAGTAGAAGTTTCAAGGGTGTTCAATGTGTTTTCATACAGAGTTGATTTTAGTTTTCCCTGCCAGCCCCTATTCCTAAGTCTACCATTGGTTCTAGTATGTTAAAAAGAAATTTTAATTTGGCATCAACCAAATTCCTCTGAAATTGTGGTAGAGAGAGTTTGGAGGAGGTTTGGTTTGTTCTGTGTAGTTTATTGACACAAAAGCTATATATGGCTTGACTTCCCCAATCAAATCAGTTAGAAGAGAGAGATTTTTTGTTTCCATCCCATGTACCAATCACGGAGAACAGATTTCTATTTTCACTTATGAATTTAATTATGTAATGAATTTTTTGGCTGGATAAACGGTTGCTGGTGACTCTTCTCAGCCATTCCAGTTCATGGCTTGGTGATGGTTTCTTCATATGCCAAGAGATTGTGAGGATACATTCCGTGGCATAATGAAGTGTTGTGCCAGCCCCACCACAACTGTACTGGTCACTCTCAGACAGGTTGAACCTTTCAAGGTAGATAGGAAAAGGGTCGTGTTCTGAGAAGAAAATAATATCCTCTCTGATCCAGTTTGCAGGATAAAGGTTGACTGAAGGCAGAATATTGTAGATTTTCCTGCCTGTGTCACCATTGCTCCAATATCCTTGCCATTCTTCCAGCATGTCTTTCCGAAGCAGGGTTTTTATATATGGTTTGGGAAGTTTTGTTTGTATATAATGTTGCCCATTTCAAATTGCGTCTTTTGCTAGTTGGTCTGCTTTTTCGTTGCCTAAATTTCCTGCATGCGCTTTAACCCATGAGATCTGTATTGTTGGATTTGTAAGCAAGATACTAAAAATTTCTCTTGCTATTTGGTTTATACTCTTTGGATTAGAAGATGCCATGATACTAGCTCTATTGTCGACATGTATTTTAAAAGTGTTGTAGTTTGCAAACTGTGATGCATATTTTACTGCTTCATGTAGTGCAGTGAGTTCAACTTGAAAAACGGTATTATTGTCATTAAGTTTGGCAGACCATTGTTAGGACCATGAATTCTTTATCAGGACATAAAACGCAGCTCCAACTCCATGTTCTGTTTTTGAGCCATCTGTGAAGATGTTTATATTGCTCATTTGAGATATATTTATTCCTTCTTCCAATGAGATTTTGGGTGGGATTGAGATGTTGTGAGGAGTGAGTTGACCAGCCAGTTGCTTTCGCCTCTAGTTCTTCTGGTTGAATCTCTGTTATGTTGTGTGCAAGAGGAATTCTTAAGCGATATATTGATGTTAATCTGGCTTCAAACTGTAACTTCAAATTTATGGGTGGGATGCCGAGAATGGTTTGTAGAGCTGATGATGGAGTTGTGCGATATGCCCCAGAAATGTAGAGAAGAAAGGGTCTTTGAATGGTGATGAGTTTCTTCTTCATTCTGTAAGTTGGGTTTAGACACCACGCTGAGGACCCATGGGCGAGCATTCTCTCAACCACTGTCTTATAGAGAACTCTCTTGTGTTCTGAGAGATTCCCCATGTGTTGCCAGCGATTCTTTTGAGACTTTGGTGCATTTTAAGGGTCTTTTCTCCTTGTTTTTCTATATGTTCCAGCCAGTTTAATTGATCATCAACATGGATTCCTAGATATTTAAAGGATTTAGACCTCTTTATGATGTCTCCATTCCAAATGACCCTGGGGTCTCTCGCGATTTAACTGAACAAAATATGGGTTGTTTTTTCCGTGGCGATGGATAGTTGATTATTAGAGCACCAGGCATTAAATTGGGCTATTGCAAGTTGGGTTTCTCTTTCAAGGCTATTTTTTGTGTTCGCTTCGATAACTATTACAAAATCATCTGCAAAGGCTTGGATGTGAACATTTTCTGGCCAGACCTGCTTGAGAATTTCGTTGGCTACGAGGTTTCAGAGAGCCGGACCACTGCATGATCATTGAGGGCAACCTTGTTTCTGATCTTTCATAGCTCTGCCTCCTGGAATCAATAGGGTCACTTTCCGGTTTTCGAGGAGGCTGTGAAAGAGTCTATTGATGTTGAATGGACAGGTGCTGGCATTCAGACTTAAGAATTGCTTTGTGTTGCAAGTTGTCAAATGCTCCTTCTATATTAATAGAGAGCACTAAGACATGCTTTCCTTCTCTTTTTGCAGCTTGAATTTTCCTTATTAGCTCATGGATGGCTGAATCTACTGATTTTCCTTCCTGAAACCCATATTGATGTTCACTTAGGCTAATAGTGGTCTCAAGATGGTAAGTTAATCTTTGCGTCATCAATTTCTCCAGCACTTTCCCGATTGTTTGCAGGAGAGAAATGGGTCGATAAGAAGCTGCCGCCAGTCTCTGGTCTTTTCTTTGTTTCTGGAATAAAATAACGTTTCCTATTTTCAAGGAATCTGGAAAGCAACTTAAAAGGAAAATTGGAAAAATATTATGAAAGTGCTTGTGGATTATTTTAATGAGAAAGTTGTCGATTCCATCAATACCGGGAGCTTTACCTGAAGGAAGGTAGTCTATTACCATTGAAATTTCTTGGAGGGGAAAGTGGCTGCGTCGAAGTGTTTAAGCGATAATTAGTTGAAATAGCAGGAGATGGAAAAATCTGGTCCAGGATGGTTTGAGCTGCTTTTTCCAGACTTCCTTTAGGGTCACTATTTATCAGGTATGGTATTTGTGATGGAAAAACTGATTTTCGAAAAGCAGCTTTGTAATGCTTTCGATATGGGTTGAAGGCTGTACTGCAGAAATTTCTCCGGCCCGTATTTTTTGCTTGTTTCATATGCTTTTTGTACTCTGTTTTTTCCTTTGAAGATCTGGTATCTCCACTGCTTTTCAATTTCTGGTGATCTTTGTGCTCTCTTTCTTAATGCTCTTACTTACTTTTTATGTTCTTCTAACTTCTCTGTCCACCAGTTTGGTTTTGTTAGTAACAGCTGTTTTTTTTTAATTATGAAGGTTTTATTGCAAGCGTTAATAATAGAATTTTGAAATGCTATTGCGGCATCATTTAGTTCTCTGGAGTTTCTTGCTGTTGCCATTTTATATTCTAAGTAAGAAATATCCTTACCAAGAATATTGAGAAATCTAGGATGGTTCCCATGACGTGTCTTGTATCTTTTGTATAATTGGTTAGCTATAGTGGAGGTTATTGTTTGTATATATTTGTGGTCACTTAAGGAAATATCATCCAGAACCTCCCATTTAATGGAAGTGTTCTTAACAGATTGGGAACATAAGGTCAGATCTTTCCAGCCAACGCTGATATTTCTTTGAAAAGTTGGTGGGGCGTCTGATTTGTTCAAAATAAATAAATTATTTGCTAAGATAAAATCCAAGATTTCATTGCCTCTGTTGTCATTGGACTTTTACCCCCAAAGGGTGTTGTGTTAATTGAGATCTGCACCAATGATGATCTTTTCCTCAGGCAAGCTGTTATTTCTTGAATTTCTTGAAGAGTTATGCGGACATCCTGTGCTGGTGAGGAGTAGGCAGAAATTATTGTGATGGGATAATGGCATAGGTATACTCCGTCCCGGCCGAAGCCATTCGGATATAACGATGAGCTGCCGCAAGGCAACCCCCACCAAGCACGGAAGTGCAGGTTAATCAGCTTAATTTTCATAAAACAATTCAAAGGACCAGTTAGGAAAAAGATACGAATTTAGATTCACAAAAAAACACCTTGTCTCCAAATATACTAATTATCAAACAAATGAACAGTAGAGGAACATAAAATGAAAACAACATTAACTAAGAAAATACTCTATAAAAAGGAATAAACATATTAATGGTTATTAGAGGAACATTAAAATGAAAACAACGTTAACAAAGAAAATACTGTAAAAAGAAAAAAGTACAAAACAATTATATACAAAGTAAGCTCTTGGTAACCCAAAAGCAAATAACATGTATGCAAAATAAAGTTTCCGTATACAATATAGAACATAAGAAAACAAAAGTCAAAGCAAAGAGTCATTTCAATCGTTATCCACGGTTTCCAACTGCATAAGATTATTGATAATTTCAGAAGCACTTGCCCTAAAGAGAGGGAATTTTAATAGCAATTTGATGTCCAAATTTCTCCAGCCTGATTGCCATGTTGAGCGGGTCTTTTCCCATAAATCACATTCCTGTATAAAATGATGAATGGTTCCAGTAGATTTACCGCATCTGCACTTATCAGATTTTCTAAATAACCTAGCTTGGTGAGCATTAAAAACCCCACGACCAGTTATTATTTGGTTTATGAAAAAGTCACCATATAGTCTTTTAAGATGCACTGTTTGAATAATTTTTTTAGTCCAAACACCTTTATTGGAGGCTTCCCAACGAACCTGCCACTTTTCAATTATTTTATTTATTACGCAGTTGGATTGAAAAAATAATCAACAGTCTCTTTTTTAGTTGCTTCTTTTGCATAAAAAATCTGCTCTCTCATTACCCTCAATCCCTATATGTGCTTTAACCCAAGTCAAATTAATATTGAGTTTAGATTTAACTATTAACTTTTTTATTTCCTGCATGAAATTTTTATCTTCGTTTGGAGCTTGCAGTGTTTGTAGGGCTGATCTTGAATCTGAGATGATGTCCGCATTTATCAAATTTTCGCTTATTATGAATTTAACTGCCATATATATAGCTAGAAGTTCTGCTATATATACAGTTGTTAAATCATTTAATCTATACATTTTGTTATTTCTTTCAACTCCATCCTGAAAAAAGACAAAGGCGCATCCCACTCGGTTAATTTAGAACCATCAGTATATATTTGGTTTCTAGTTTTCGTCCCGTTAAAGAATCTCCAATTGATTTTTTCATACTCCCACGGGGCTGTGTTTTTTGTAAATTCGATATTAATTTTACCGTCTACTTCTTCACAGATTTTATGGGATATGAGGATGTTTGAATTTTTAAGGCTACCATGTTGACTTTTGTTGCCAATAAAGCAGGTTTTAATTGGGCTGACGGGATGATGATTGCAGCTTTCTGATTTGTGCAGCTGAACGTTTTCCATGATTTTGGAATTCCGGGGATTTCATTATTATAATGGTATTGTTCTTGCACAAGAATGATATCCGGCTTAATCGTGCTTGCTGTCAAATAAAGCTGGTTTGGGGAGGCTTTAGCTCTTGCAAAATTTATTTGGAGTACTTTTAGTGGGTCTTGAGTAGAAGCTGTCGTAATGTTGAAGGGGAAAGAAGAATTTTCGAAATTATTACGGTTCTTACTAATAATAGTCTCTTGATTTTTTATAGACGGCTACTTCTTTTTGGTAGCAGGGGCATTGATTGTCGATGGCTCTGTGCCTCTCACTGAAGTTAGTACCTCTCAGTCTGTTGCTTTCGGAGCAGTTAATGCAGGTGAAATCCTCACTTCTGCAGCTTTTGCTATTGTGTCTATAGCCACAACAACCACAAAATGGCGTGGTGAACTTGCACTCTTTTGAAAAGGCTGTGTGACCGTAGGCTTGACACGTCGAGCACCTCTTGATATGAAAGAATTCTTTCATCTGGTACATCGACCAATTTATAGGAATCTTTTTAAGTTGTTTAAGCTTATGAAGAACTTCGCCATGAGTTTCTATAATCCAATGACTTGTTCCTTCTCTGCGACTTTTCATTTTGAATCGGAGTCGCAGATCTTTTTGCATGCTAGTGTAAGCTTTCAAAGCCGTTTGGACATCTTTATTTGTAGTGTCATTGGGAAGGTCGTAAATAATTAGACTTGGGAATCTTTTCCCTGGCAATCTTACAGTTATATTCTTTTTAAGAGAATCATTGGATTCGATTGTCTTCTTCATTTTGTTAAATTCCTGTTCTTTGTCGCACACTATAGCCAACCCGTAATTTTGAAGTTTTCTCACCGCCCTAATCTTGAAACTGACCCCGTCCTCCTTCAATTCTACTCTTAAAATTGATTTAATGGTTTTGCCGTTCTCTTCTGTTGGATAGAGAAGCTTTGTTGGTTTCTTTTTCCGATTTTTTAATGTGGCTACGTCTGAATAGGAAGGCTTCTTTATGGTGTTTGCTGATAACTGCTTATCTAGAAGTGATTTTTCCTTAGTGATTCCATATCCCTTCTCCTTTTCCTTTATAAGCGTTTGAGAGTTGTTGTCTGGGTTGCAACTTCTATACCCCATTCCTTCTTATTCATTATCGAGATTTTATCCTATAAAATGTCTAGGATTTGGTTAGTTTCCATTTTGATAGATACTGGTAAATGGGGAAGCATGCCTCCTGATGGGTGGCTGTTGATTAAACCTCGTAACCTCTGACAAAGCTCTTTCATTGGAGGGCTTTTATCACTAGTTGGAATATCTTCCATAATATTTGTTGTTGTTGGAATGATGGAAGTAGAGGATCTGGTTCTAAGTGGTAATATACCGAAGGCAGCATCAGACTCTGGGTCTAACATCATAGAAGGTAATTGATCTGCCATTACTTCCATTATTATTTGAAACTAAACGACTTTTGTGAAATAAAAAGTATATATATAAAAGATCTGGGCAAATAACTTGCAAAATCTAATCAGAAAGGCTACTGGGGCAGTTATTCCCCTTTTATTCGACCAAGTGTGTGCCATGAAATACAAGTCTGTGAATCGCCTTGGTACAGCTATTAAGTAACTTATAATGAAATAATGTGCGGGGAAGAAATTTCCTCTTACTCATTGTTTACAAGCAAATATATAATTTTTATATTACCGTTTCTCCTCGAAGAAATTAGAACTGCGAAAAAGGCTTACCCGCTCGTCTGCAACTTTCATTCCTAAAAAATGACTTCATGAATTTTGGAATCATACGATTTTTTGGGCGATACCTAAAAAAAAATCAGAGGAATAAGAAGTGTTTCGCGAGGAATGAAATTCTTCGTTTTTGTAATCCATGAAATCTGAAAAAGAATTCTTTCCCTTTTTCGGTTGAAATTAAATCGGAATCGCTCTGACCACTCTCCTTACTTGGTTTACATTCCTGTCTTGACCCCAGCGGTAAGCAATTTTAAATTTGTCTACGCAGCACTGAACCGCCCAAAAACGCCTTCCTCGGATTATCTTCGTTCTTGCTTTGTTGTCAAGAAATAGATCTTTGTTCAATGAATCGTTTTAACTCCAAATTTAAGTTACGAAGCATTACATCTTAAAAGAATACAAAGCTTTTTCGTAGTTCTCTAAAAATCTTCGTCAAAAATATCATTGGAAGTCATGAGTAAAAAGTTGTAAACGAACATTTAAATTACAAAGGGTGCTCAAATGAGAAGGTACTGAACGACAGTGCTGGCATAAATGAACACTATTGACTTACATTGTTGCAAAAGGATTCCCCGGTCACTGTTTTTGGTGGTTTGCATGTTGGGGTATCTTCACTTGCAAAATTAAACTGCAATTTGAAAACGGAATGTGCAGTCTGACCACAGTTAAAGTTGCAGCAATGTCAGGGAACTATAGCCAGAACTGTATTAAGGTGGTCCTTGCGATGTTGCGCTTGCAAAAGAATCTGCATAAACGTCGTACCCGTACTTTCTGGTGCGTCAAAAAAGAATAATCCTTCCTCTTAACTAATTATTAGGCGAAGAATCGTTTCGTAGACCTGACGCTGTTCGGAAAGTAATCGTAGTGTCAGTTCATTGACCTTCGCTTCTAAAACCGTGATGTCGTAGTTTAGTTCCTTCCCAACTTCGCTGGATAATTCCGGATATGGAAATCATTTTATTCTCGATTAGGGTCAAAGCATCGTTAATGATTAGGCCATTGTGTCATCTAGCCTGTGCGCGATATCTTTTAATAGAGCGTTCTGGTATTTAATCCACATTTGGAAGAGGTTTAATAGTCCGCTCACTAAAATGTCAATCCATAACTTTGACTGTTGAGTGACAAAGTATGGTTTTCGCTATATTTGGGTACCAACGATGGTCAATTTCTAATAGACCGCGGGTCTCACATGCTTCCCTGAACGTTACTCGCTCTTGACCATTTGCGGTTTTAAGCGTCTGGAAATGAGCATCATCCGCAAGCAAAAACATCAAAAAAAGTGAGGTTCGCAATATATATTCCACCCAATGCTTCTCTTGCTTTCACACATGACTGCTTTCCAACCGGTGTTTCCAAGCATACGAAACTTCCATTCCTCTCTTTATGCATTTCATGTATAATACCGTGGTGGTTCGATGTAGAGCAGGGTTTTGGCAAAGTTGTCTTTTTCGCACAGTTGGAAGAATGCAGTCAGTTTTGTTTCCGGAGGCGATGCGCACTTCTGTTGTGACTCGCAGACGCGCATCGGGCTTCGCAGGCCCGGAAATGATTTTCGCAAGAAAAACGCAAAAAATAAATATTATTTACGTTACCGAAAATCTAATGCCACTTTTCAAATTACACAATTACAACTAGTTTTAGTACAAAACATTCATGAGACATAAATTATTATTAGTTTTTATTAATAAAAATTGTTTCTGCATTAGGAAACTAAAATAGAACTTACATTTTAGAGACATTTGCAGCAAACAACGCTGCTATGTTCCCTGCATACATTTTTTTACACGTGGAACAGCATATTCGGAATTTTCTGTCCTTTGTACTGGAACATACATGGCATCTTTTTCTAGATTTTTTTGCGGGGGAATATCACAATTCTTACTACGGTTACAATTTAATTGGTCACGGATCGGACGGAGGAGATAAGCCTGTATACTTTTTTCTTGAAGGTCCTCTCAGGGGCTCACCTACTATAGGTGGGTACAAGTGTCCCAATCTCGAGGTTGCCTATGGATATTTCCTCCCTTTATGGTTACTCTCACCTGTGCTTTCTGCTATGTTTCTTTCCCTCGATGGCAAGCGAGGGAGCTCTCCATGAGAAGCTGTCGCCACTCTGTTTGCTTCTTGCTCCTCATGACCCGCCAAAACCCTCACGTGTTGGCCGTGCGTGACAACTCAATTGAAAGATGGGAGGTGCACTGTGGTCCCCGGTGTATCATTCGCCTGGTACCTAGTCATCTGAGTGGCTAGACTGCTAGGGATCAAGCGAAGGGGTTACTCCTTGAGCTTGGCGTTAAGGGTGGTCACTGTCCCAGGGGGTAACTCCCAGCGTATAGGTACCGATTAGCACTAACGTAAGTGCCGAGGTTGGGCATGACCCAGAGCCGGTGTCTGTCTTCCCTTGTTGGACTCCGTTGGTCCGACGGCACCACCCGTCAGACTCGGGTGGTGCCGTTGGACCCGAATTTCATTTATATCGTATGGCTCCTCGAAACAAGGGTCCTTCAGTGGTCAAAATGTAATGTAACTGAATAAAACTTATCAAGATTTCGACAAATTTTTTGTTATTAAACATATTTCAGAAAACCAAGAGACTTTTAATTCCGTTTCACCATTTCTCGTCCAAAAAGCTGTTTCAGCTGTATTAAAAAAAGGCGCTCTTGTGACTTGGTGACTTACTAGTGGAAGTTGACACCAAAAAACAAGCTCAAAATATTATCAAACTTATAGAAACAGGTATGGTGGCTAGAGCTTTAAGTCCGCATACATCTCTAAACTTCGCCAAGGGTGTTATCACTTGCGGAGAATTGTATTACGTCCATCAAGAGAAAATCAGTTCAGAACTAAAGAAGCAAGGTGTAAGTAATGTTCGTCAAATTACGATTCGGAGAGATGGCCAAATACTACCAATAAAGCATTATATACTCACCTTTCATAATCCAAACATACCTGAATCCATATATGCAGGATACATAAAATAACCAGTTCCCCAATATATTCCTAATCCATTAAGGTGCTTCCAGTGCCAGCGTTATGGCCATTCGAAGGTTAATTGCCGTGGGTCACTCACTTGCGCCCGCTGTGCCGAAAAAGGGCATGACAGTCAACAGTGTACTGCTCCAGAAAAATGCGTTAACTATGGTGCTAACCATCCCTCTTATTCTCGAACTTGCTCTCGCTGGAAACTGGAGAAAGAAATCTCTTCAGTAAAAGTAAAAGAGGACTTAACATATCCAGAAGCAAGGCGTAGGGTTAAATGCAGACTCCTACTCCTGGAATTAACTATCCCTCCATAGTTCAAAAATCCTTTTTTTCTAACCGCTCCTGTACCAACTGCCAAAAACAAATTTCGATTACCAAGCCTCTAGAAAAAACATCCGAATCTGTTTCTGACTGCTCTCGGAAAAATATTCCATAATCTATTAAACCAGTTCCCACAACATACAGTAAAACGCGTAACAAAACTCCTCCGACCTCCCTGATACTAAAACTCGCAAAACGGGGACTTTCACAAAAAGATCTCTGTAAAATTTAAAAACCTAATTTACAGAATTCAGTTGCTTTGGGGTTAGCAAATCGGAAAGAAGTTCATAAAGATTTACCGACTATTTTTGGCGACACGTTAACAAGCCCAGATTTTAAGCTACATCCATCTGAGGATTAAGATTCACTTGGTATGAGTTGCGAAGATCTAGCAACTCCAACATACGCACATTCTACTTCTTCAAAAACTCTTTCTTAATGGGTATACCTTCGTCTCCTGGAATTGTCGCAGCATTCGGTCCAAACTTTTTGATATCAAGACCATCATCAACCAGTTTCATCCCATTTGTATTAGTGTCTAAAAAACTTACTTAGCACCTAATATTGCTATTAAATTGCGAGATTATAACTGTGTTAGAAAGGATACAGACACAACTTCCCACAGTTCTGGTGGTGTCTTTATTTTCACATCCAATTTATATCCGAGCACGCCTCTCAACTTGCACACTTCCCTTCAGGCTGTGGCTGTACAAGTTCACGTACGAACGTCGGTCACAGTCTGCTGCATTTATTTACCGCCTAATAATATATCTCAGTATGAACTTGACAATTTAATCGACCAGCTTCCCTTGCCTTTTATCCTGCTAGGTGATTTTAACAACCAGTTGGAAAATCCAACACGTGATAAACCCTTCTTATAGGTCCTACGACCGTAGCTTTCAGACCCGTAGTCATCATTCTCTGGAGAGTCCCGATCCCTAAGGATCTACCGTCAGACCGAAGTCGACTAGA
>JAOUZG010003205.1:1054805-1079605 GCA_026289955.1 Argiope argentata
CTGTTTTGGGGGAGCTATATAACAGTGACCACTATCCTATCATAGTCAGCCAAAGTGATCGTGGTGATGCTACTACGTGTCCTCCACGTTTCGTATACCAACGGGCAGACTGGGTTATTTACTCGCAACTAGCACATATCTCGGAAAATGTTGTCAAAATTTCTGACATTTCAGAAGCAGTGAAATGTGTAATTCAAATCATAATGAACGCCGCTGTTGAATCCATCCCGAAAACTACGCCACGCCTCAGAAAGTTTCGTAGACCATGGTGGAATACAGCGTGTCGCGACAGTTACAAGAATCAAAAAAAGCATTGGAACATATTTAGAAGATACCCGACAAGAGAAAATCTTATCGCTTTTAAAAGAGCTAAAGCCCTTGCTCGTCGCATTCGCCGCTGTAGTCAGAGGGAGTCCTGGATTAATTTTGTTTCTACCATTACATCCTCAACTTCTAGTAAAATTTTATGGAAAAAGGTTAAAGCAGCAAATGGGATTTATCATGAATCCACCATTCCTGTCATAAAAATGGCTAATGTGTTATATTCGAGCCCATTAAAAGCTGCTAACATTCTAGGTCAAGCGTTTGCACAGGTTTCCGCGTCTGATTCTTACAGCTCTTACTTTCTTGCGATTAAGAATCGTGCGGAACGAATACTTCTCCGATTTAATGACCGAAATTGTTTCCCGTATAATGAGGAATTCCGGATGTGTGAACTGGAAACGGCCTTATCTCAAGCGCGAGATACCAGTCCAGGACCCGATGGAATCACATACAGCATGCTTCGTAATTTGAGCAAAACTTCCCTTTCAAATTTGTTGAAATTGTTCAACAGAATCTGGAATGAGCAGAAGTATCCAACACAATGGCGTGAAGCTATTGTGATTCCAATCTTGAAACTTGGTAAAGAGTCATCCAACCCTCTGAATTACAGGCCGATTGCTCTTACAAACTGCTTATGTAAGACCTTTGAGAGCATGGTGAATGCTCGCCTAATTTTTGAACTAGAGAAACAAGGATGTATCTCCCCGTTGCAGAGTGGTTTCCGTAAAGGCCGTTCTACCTTCGACAACCTTGTTTTACTGGAAACCCAAATACGCAATACGTTTGTTAGGAGGAATCACCTTGTTTCCATATTTTTCGATATTGAGAAGGCGTATGACCGGGCCTGGCGATATGGCATTCTTTCAACAATTTTTAACCTTGGTTTTAGGGGAAATATGCCCATGTTTATAGCTAACTTTTTATCTCATCGAACATTTCGAGTTCGAGTTGGTAATATTTATTCAAATTCTTTTATACAAGCTGAGGGTGTACCTCAGGGAAGCGTCCTCAGGGTCACGCTTTTTATCCTTCATTTGAGTCAAATATTGAATCACTTGCCATCAGCAGTTCACGCAAGCCTTTATGTTGACGACCTGCAGATTTCCTGTCAGGGTAGCAGCATGAGTATCATTGAGAGACAGTTGCAAACTGCTGTTAATAAGGTTGTAACTTGGTGTAATAATAACGGGCATACAATCTCTCCTGAAAAGTGTAGATGCGTACACTTTTGCCGGAAACGAAACATGCATCCGGATCCTATTATCCAAGTACACAATACGCCTATTCCAGTAGTAGATGAAATACGCGTTTTGGGTGTGGTCTTTGATCGCAAGCTAACATTCCTTCCGCATGTTTTGAACCTGCGGAAAAAGTGCGAGAAAACCTTGAATATTTTGAAGGTGCTCTCCAGAACATCTTGGGGTGCCGATAGAACCTCCCTTCTCCGTATTTATCAAGCTGTCATTCTCTCCCGCTTGGATTATGGCTGTATGGTGTATGGTACTGCCCGTGCTTCCGTTTTGAAACGACTAGACACGGTGCATCACTCTGCTTTGCGAATTTGTTCAGGGGCATTTCGTACTTCACCAGTTGAGAGTTTGTACGTTATTTGTCATCAGCTACCCCTTAGTTTAAGGCGTAAGAAACTGTCCGCTTTCTATTACTTCAGAATTTCGTCTGTGCCAGAGCACCCTGTGTGTCAATTAACATTACCAGTTGGTTACCATAGGTTGTATGATGCTCGTCCATTTCACCTCCTTCCATTCAATGAAAGGATCAAAACCTTGCTACGAGATTCGGGCCTTGATAAAATTGTTGTGAAATCACCCGATTTATTTTGTTTTTTACCTTGGGATAAACCTCAATTCTCCTTTTTGAATCCCTTCTCAGGATTCAATAAATCTTCAACAACGCCGACAATCTTACAACAGCTGTTTCTACACCATCGCTATCAATATTCTTCCTTTGTCCCAATTTTTACCGATGGCTCAAAATCAGATGGTCATGTTGGTTGTGGAATCGTATTCCGATACACTGAGCTATCGCCTTCATAATTGTTGCTCCGTATTCACAGCTGAGTTGATGGGTATGGTCTGTGCTCTACAGAAAATTTCAAATTCCACTCAGCGAAAATTCATCATATATATCGATAGCATGAGTGCGTTGAACGCACTTTCTCATTATCATAGTCGGATGCACCCGATAGCTCTGGAAATTTTGTCCACTTTACGTCTCTTGCGAAACAAGGATTTTGATATAAACTTTTGTTGGGTCCCAGGTCACATGGGCATTTCTGGAAATGAAATGGCTGATTCGGCGGCAAAATCAGCAACGAATTTCTTGTCTTGGGGACTTCCTTATTGCGATGTCAAAAATGCCTTGGCTAAGCACATCTTCTCTACTTGACAATTAACGTGGGACCTGCAAACACAAAATAAATTGCATTCCATCAAGCCAACTATTGTATTGTGGTCTGTTCTCCCTATACGTGAGACCGACGTAAAATTGACTCGTCTCCGTATAGGTCATACGCGTTATACGCACCGACATCTCATTTTTGGTGAAATGGCGCCAAGGTGCCCAACATGTCATGTACATGTCACTGTAAATCATATTTTAATTGAATGCCCTGCTTTTAATCTAAATCGTGTTCGTTTTTTTAAGACATCGTCATTAACCCTGCGAGACTTGGTGGGTGAGAGATACCACCCGAATATTTTTAACTTTTTAAAGTCTGTAAACTTTTATACTTGCATTTAGTCGTGTAAATTTTAATTAGTTATTTTTGGTCATTTGTTTCATCATTAATTTGACATTCATTCAGAAAAGTGTCTTGTGATATTGCTTTTATATTCCACTATTTTTTATCTATGAAATTGTATTTTAATCTTGAATTTATAATTTACCATTTGCATGGCGCAGCTTAGCCAAATATGGCTCTTGTGCCATTAAATTCAATCAACCAACCAGCCTTAGGACAAAATCCAAAAGGAAGATGTTTTGGGCAATGCCATCCGAGTGGATGAATCCTCATTGCTATATCAGGCATTGGGTGGTTACTTCCAATCTTCTCACCAGGATCTTAGTAAATAGGCGAACAAAAATAGGCGTTAGATGTTGCAGAATCATTTTTAGGAATGAACACGGTTTTGGAATGCAGACATTCTTCCGGCAATCTTCTGCAAAAAATGAAAAGATTCGTTAATATCAGAAGGTCCATCCTTGGGAGTCCTTTGAGAAATCGGGATGTGACTCCATCCGGACCAGGAGCAATGTTGTTTTTATGGAATGACTTATTTAGTTCATCCAATGAGACTGGCGTCAACGGCGATGTTGCTGGATCGGAGATGTCTCGATCTTTTACGTTAAGTTGAGGAATGGATGGAGGCTTGGACATCGTCCTTTCCCAGAAGGTTAAAAAATCATCGTTGTAGCAGCCAGGTGTAGGTTGCCCCGCGGGATTCGGCAACTTCTCCGCATGGCGGATGGGATTCCGTTTGAACTCTCGCTGGGCCTTGGCATATTCAATGCGACGCTTTCGACGCTTCGACAGGTCGGCTCTCAGAGCTTCTTGGTCATCACGTCTTGAAGGTGGCTCTCTCGGCTTCGATGATTCAGGGAATATCATAGTATAAATCAAGGTTGCTTTGTAGAACAAGGTATCTTTGTTTGGAGTAGCTCTAAATTCTCTTCAGATCTTCCTGAAGATGTCTCTATATTCTGAAGTGTATTCCGTCTCCATCAAAAGATCCAAGAAGGTTGCCAGGTCCGACTCAGAGCTTGTGAGCGTCAGGGCTGGTATGCTGGAAGTCTCAGATCTAAAAGAAGTAAATGCATCACTTGTATTAAGACTGGACAAGTTCGCTGAAATCTCACGTATGGAGTTGATTTCAGATTCAATCTCAGGAATCACCGATAGTAGCGAGTCCTGCTCATCACTGGGTAGGTAAGTCAGGTCTTCTTCCATAATAACAGGCGAAGTAGGCGATGTTGGGCTGTCTAACAGTGTCCCATTTGGTGTTGAAGTCGTCAGCTGCTTGGCTCTTCTTTTCCTTAGCGCATGCTGAAGAGCAGCTTTTGTGGTATTCCTGGGGGTTGTAGATGGAGGCTGCTGGATCGAAGTACTAAGGGCACTTGAGCTGGGGGTGTTGGGGAGAGCACGAACACGATCCTTCTCAGCTTCAAGTATCCTTCTGTATCTCTGCGTTTTCCTTTGCGACTTTATAGCCTCCTGAGCTCGTCCAGGAAAGAGTTGGTGCAATTGGAAGTTGATATCCTGTGTTCCGGTAGGCAGGTCGATCTCTTGAAGAGCGAGCAGGGTCAATTCCTCTATGGTCCACCTTAATTTCGAGGCTGGGATTTGAATTTCCTCGTTGTACTCCGCGGGGTGTGTCCTCTGTCGGTGAACGCCAAGTCCTCTTTTTGTCTTGAAGTTCCTTCCACACTCCGGACACTGGAACGTCGGCGATGGAGATCGCTTGGAGAAGAAATTAGAATACGGGATAGTGGCTTGAAGAGCAGAAAAATGGAAGCGGTCTATGACAAAGATGCTACCACCTGTGAAGCTCCTTATTGGTAGGTGGTCAATTCTCCATAGACGCGAAACTGATATGAATTTGCCTCCATTCTCGTTACACTCATAAACGTCTCGTTTTGTAGAATCCCTTACATGTCATATGCATTTTTCCATAAATAGCGTTTTAATCGAATGTCTATATTTAATCTCCTTTTCATCTTGTCGGCTAACATAAAATCCAAGTGCCTGATTCTAGGTTATATATTTAAGTTCAATTAAATTACATTATGTACAAGTATTAACAATTGAGTAAAATACAGCTTTGGTGGCTCAAGAATCGGGAACAAACACTACTGGACGTGACATCACCTTTAATTCTGTCCTTGCTTGTGTGTGACGCACAGTGCAACCTTGCATTGTTTGCACTGAAATCCAGTTTCTTCCTTCACACAACGGCCTTTATTATCAGGTCTTTTGTGCACACAATACACACTCTTGACGGGGTTTTCTTTCTTCCTGTCGCTTGAAAATGTGAAAAAAAAAGCGGCGTGCAGTCAGGTGTAGGAAGTTGCAAATTTTTCTTCTCTCCATACGATTGAAGTAAATTTTCTATGAGATTGAATCTAAAATCCATATGAGTAATTTTACCTCTACGTTTTTTAAACAGCACAGATGCATTCCATACGCGTTGGTTCAAAAACTGCCTGAAAATCTTATAATTTATTTGATCATTCCGAACTTTTGGGTAGTATGACAAACATTGGTCCGACATATCCACTCCTCCCATCGTTCGATTATAATCTAAAATAGCCTTAGGCCTTTTAGTTATAACTTCTTCAATATCTCCATTTCTTTTCTTCTTCCTACTGCACTGCTCAACAAAATTCATTGTGTGTAATGTGCTAAGCGTACGAATGGACTGTTTATCCATTTACTTTAAAATACACATTTTTCCTTTCTGAAATCGAATTATCTCTTCCTTTTCAATATTTCTGTGCTTTATTTCTTTTGGTATACCGTGTCTATGTGATCTTAAATCTCTTCCAGCTCAGGAGAAATATAAAAGTTACCTACAGATTTTCAGTAACCTTTACCCAGAAAATTTTCCATCAACGCCATAACTATATTACTGGTTGAAGAATATTTATTGGCGTTTTGCCTTAGAAGCATGTCTTTTCCAGTGTAGACTAAGCTATTTCAAATGAATCTGGTACTTGATTCACATAATTGGTAAAATTTTACCCCAAAGTTAGCCTTCTTCTTTGATATTGCTTAAAGAACAACTGGCCTTTATATAAATGCAGTGATTGATCCACTAATACTTCACATTCGGGAATGTTTGAAGATTTGAATTTTCTGTTTGATTTTTCTGTTCACATTCGGAATTGTTTCATATACTTCATATATTTTTCAAAGTTCAGGTTGAGGATGATTATTTGTATCTACTATTGCATTATTTGTGAAATGGAAGAACTTCATCAACAAAGCAAACCTTCTTTCGGACATTATTTGATCGAAAGATGGTGTATAAATGAATGAATTTTGGGACCAATATGACTTTTGAATTGGGTTGAGAAGGATTCCTTGGAGAATCAATATAGCGAGAAACACTCTTATTTCTCTGGCATCCACATCTTTTTAATTGTGTGACCTGGAACTGGGTATTAATTCAATATTTTCAATGAAATCCTCTGCAAAACGATTCGTTTCATTCGCAATATAACTGACGATATCATCATAAAAAATTCCAAATAAAGTTCCTAAGGTAAAAAACTGTAAATCTCAACTTTTATTCCGGGATGTAGTGAATAGAAATCTTAAGGGAGAAGGTCCGAAGGTGTCTTCATCCACACGACACCAGCCTCTTGCATCATCTTCATCACTCTCAGAAGAAATATCTAAACAGGATGAATCAGAATCGGGATATTCTTCAGAATCCATTTATAAATTAATAAATAAAACAAAAATGATGAAATATTTTTTTAAAAAAATGATATTTTTCAAATAAAAGCAAATTAAACGAGGCCCTCTTTAAAATTTGTCATTAAATATAATGTAGGCCTAAATATATCTTTTCTATCCTACCTAGCTGACTAGGTACTCCATACAGGTTGCTAGATAGGTTAAGTTTTTTGCCTGTAGGTTGGATTATTATTATAGCTCCGTTTACGTTTATTTCAGGGAAAAAAAACATTTCCAGATGATCTTGTGAAAACTTGTAAGTCATTATAAAACTCATTGTACCATCTGGTTCTTTTTATTAAATTTTTATAAAGTGAGGAAAAGCTATGTAATCAAATTAAAAAACCAAGAAACCCAGTTCTCGGGTTGCTTTTTAGGATTGCAGGTCCATTAGGAACAGTTCTTAGTTGTTCTATATATGGCTCCGCCTTTTCCATAAGAATAAAGAACTCTGCTTCAGTGTTTTGAGATAGAGGTCTCTTAAAACCTCTTCATAATGAATTTCTTCAGTTGGAAAGATATAAGATATCGTTAAAGAATCTAACAAGCTTTGCTATTACCTCAGCGCCTTGAAAGGTTGGATGCTTCAGATCTTTTCCACTATAGTTAAAAGGATCGGCAACACTTTTACTGAACGTTTGGGCTGCAAGATGCACCTTCACTTTTTGCCTGTGTTATTGAGTATTCTCTCTTTGTAGTTTTGTACCTGCCAACAAGTTATGCTCATTTTGAAGTTCTTCCAATCTTTCAATAAACTTCCACACTATGAATATCAGTTGGATGATAAATTCACTTTTTTTTAATCCAAGCGTGTTTCTTAACTAATTTTAGCATATATGACTAGGATCGAGCAAAATAAAAAGATCTTTATTGTAATAGGATGCGGAAATGAAGGTCGCATATTCGTGACATCCAATCTAGTATCCACCGTGGAAAACCTAGTATCCGCTGACATCCACCTAGTATCTTAGCCTTGGCTAAATTTACATTATTCCCATCAAAAGTCACATTTGCGACTTTCACACCCCCCTCAGGGGCTCACCTACTATAGGTGGGTACGGGTGTCCCAATCCCGAGGTTCCCAGGGATCTTTACTCCACTTATATTTTTATCCTCCTCTTCGACTTCTGCTGTCTGCTTGATCCTTCTTTCCCTCGACGGCAAGCGAGGGAGCTCTCCATGAGAAGCTATCGCCGCTCTGTTTGCTTCCTGCTTCTCATGGACAGCCAAAAACCCCACGTGTTGGCCGTGCGTGACAACCCATTAGACGGGTGGTACATCTTGGTCTCTGGTGTATCAATCGGCCGGTATCCCAGGAATTTAACTTGGCTGCCTAAAGGGATCAAGCGAAGGGGTTACTCCTTGGGCTTGGCGTTAAGGGTGGTCACTGTCCCCGGGAGTGACTCCCAGCGTATAGGTTTCGATTAGCATCATGGTAAGCGCCGAGGTTGGAGATGTCCAGAGCCGGTGGCTGCCTTCCCTTGTTGGGCTCCGTGGTGGGCGGTGCCGTCGAGCCTGAATCCTTAACAATGTCTTATGGGTAAATCCAAATCGTGTCCCTTAGGTGGGCATCAATTTGTAACACAATCTCTTGAGAAACATTTTGATTCATTTTTCATTATTCAAAGAATATCGACAGATAATCAAACGTTTCATACAGTGTCACCGTTTCTGGTCGAAAAATCGATCTCCAGTACTATTGGAGAGGTTAACACAATTCGAAAATTGCGCTCAGGAGACTTGCTTGTTGAGGTCAATTCCCGCAAACAAGCTCAACAACTTGTAAAAGTTAAAGCATTGGCAACCCTCCCTGTAAATGTGAGTGCTCATAGAACTCTTAATTCGTCCAAAGGAGTTATAACCTGCGGAGAATTGTTGAATGTTCCTATGGAGGAAATAACAGAAAAATTGAAGTCTCAGAGAGTAACGGAAGTTCGCCGTATTAAAATTCGACGAGACGGGAAACTCCTGGACACGAAACATCTGATCCTCACTTTCAATACTTTAAAAGCACCCGAGTCAATAAAGGCAGGTTATATGAAACTATCCGTGAAACCATTTATCCCCAATCCCTTAAGGTGTTTTAATTGTCAGCGCTTCGGCCATTCCAAAGCTAACTGCCGTGGGACCCAAACTTGCGCCCGCTGTGCGACAGCTGGCCATGAAAGTACTGATTGCACATCTAAAGAAAAATGCATAAATTGCAAGGGGAGCCATACCTCTTTCTCAAGATCCTGTCCCAAATGGAAACTAGAGAAAGAGATTATAACAACTAAGGTTAAAAAAGGTATTTCTTTCCCTGAAGCGAAACGCTTGGTTCTAGCACAAACTCCAGTGGAAGGACGTAGCTATGCATCTGCAACAAAATCCCTGAAAACATCCGAGACACAAACAACTCCAGTAACTATTCTATCGAATGACTCGGATTCTGATTTAATTCCTAGTCCAATAAAAGAAAAAGATTCAGCTGTTTTTAAAAAAAGACGAACTGCCTCTAGGGCACAGAAAGCCTTGTCATTAAAAATTTCAAAGAAGGGTACTTCTCTTAAAGATTTAAAATCCCGTAGATCAGTTGCTCTTGAGATGAGCAAAGCAGGCCTTGCAACTAAGGACTTACCTACTCTGTTTGGTAATCCTTCAAATTCTGAGCTGCTAAAAATTCACCCGTCTGAGGATGATGATGATGATGATGATGATGATCTCCAAATGAGTTGCGAACAGCCAGCAACTCCACTCACTGGTCTTGATAACAGTCCTCCTCCCACTTTTAATGGTTAGTTTTATCTCCTGGAATTGTCGTGGAATCAGGACAAAACTTGAGGACATCAAAGCTCTAATGAACTCTACGCAACCTGTTTGCATTGCGCTTCAAGAAACTTTTTTGAAGTCGAATGTTCACCTGAAGCTACGTGGCTATAACTGTGTGAGAAAGGATAATGATACTGGTAGATCCGTCTCTGGTGGCGTGTGCATATTGACCTCCAACTTTTATCCTAGTACAATCCTTAACATACACACTCCTTTGCAAGCAGTAGCTGTACAAGTAAACGTGAAAACCTTGATAACTATTTGTTGCATATATTTACCACCAAATGAAATTATTTCTCAAAATGACCTTAATGTTTTAGTTAATCAACTTCCAGCACCTTTCATATTATTAGGTGACTTTAATGGCCATAGTACTTTGTGGGGCTCCAACACTACGAACTCTCGTGGGCGACAGATAGAACAACTGATATCTGACAACTGTCTCTGTCTGCTCAATAATGATGAGAAGCCGTATTTACATGAATCCACAGGTACCTTTCATTCTATTGATTTGGCCCTTTGCTCTCCAGAACTACTGCCCTTGTTGAATTTTCAAGTCGCAAGTGACCTATATAATAGTGATCATTTTCCTTTGATAGTATCTCGTGTTGAAAGTGATTGTGTAATACAACGTCCACAGACTTATGCATTTCAGCGGGCGAACTGGGCTGAATTTACTAAAAAAGCTGTGATAACTGAGACAATGATAACTTTTGATAGTGTCACTGATGCAACTCAAAAAGTTATTGACAGTATTATTGATGCTGCAAATTATACAATACCAAAGCGAAACTCTCGACCACGGAAATACTATAAACCTTGGTGGAATGACGCTTGTCGAAACGCTTACAGGAATCAAAGGAAATTATGGGGGATTTTCCGCAGATACCCAACAACGGAAAACCTCATTGCGTTTAAAAAGGCAAGGGCAAATGCACGTCGAATTCGACGTCGAAGCCAAAGATCATCATGGATCAGATACGTGTCCTCAATAACTTCCTCGACATCCAGTGCCCAAGTATGGAAGAAAGTCAGGGCGGTCAATGGCATATATACAGATTTTGCTTTCCCAGTATTAAATGTTGGATCGTCCTCTTATTCTTCCCCTTCAGACATTGCCAACATCATAGGTCAAGCATTTGCTGGTGTTTCAAACTCTTCTTCTTATAGCCCAGTTTTTCTCAAGAAAAAGAAACAGGCTGAACGATTTAAATTAAAATTCAAGACCCGAAGTTACTTTTCATACAATTGCGAATTCCGGATGTATGAATTGAAAAATGTTCTCTGTCAGACACGTGACACTAGTCCAGGTGCTGATGGAATTACATACAACATGATACGACATCTGGATGATTCTTCCCTTTCTCATCTCCTTAGTCTGTTTAACAGAATTTGGAAAGAGCAACAGTTTCCAGCTCAGTGGCAAGAGGCGATTGTAATTCCTATCATCAACCCTAGAGACCCTCTCAGCTATAGACCAATAGCTTTGACTAGTTGCTTATGCAAAACATTCGAGCGTATGGTCAATGCACGTCTTCTGTATGAATTGGAGAAAAATTGATGTATTTCGCCATTTCAAAGCGGATTTCGTCGAGGAAGATCCACAATTGATAATCTTACACACCTAGAATCGCAAATACGTAACGCTTTTGTTCGTCGAAATCATCTAGTTTCGATATTTTTTGATATTCAAAAGGCCTATGACCGTACTTGGCGCTATGGCATTCTCGAAGTTTTATTTTAAATAGGATTCAGAGGTTACTTACCCCTTTTTATTTAGAACTTTTTAAAAAATCGCATTTTTCGTGTTCGTATTGGCCAAACTTTATCTCATCCTTTTATCCAGCAAGAAGGTGTTCCTCAGGGAAGTGTTTTAAGTGTCACCCTATTCATTCTTCATTTGAGTCAAATACTTAATGTTTTACCATCATCTGTTTCTGGCACATTGTACGTTGATGACCTACAAATATCCTGTCAGGGATCTAGTATAGCGTTAATAGAACGACAGCTCCAAAAAACAGTTGACAAACTTACAGACTGGTGCGATGAGAATGGGCACACACTCTCCCCTGAAAAGAGTAGTTGTGTTCATTTCTGTAGAAAACGAAACCTTCACCCAGACCCAGTAATTAAGATTCGGGGAACCAGCTTAGCAATTGTTGACGAAGTACGATTTCTAGGATTGGTATTTGATAGGAAACTCACTTTCCTTCCTCATGTCCTCTATCTACGGAAGAAGTGTGAGAAATCGCTAAATATTTTGAAAGTCCTATCAACTACATCTTGGGGAGCGGACCGAACATCTCTACTTCGCATCTATCAATCTGTGATACTGTCGCGTATTGATTATGGATGCGAAGTGTATGGTTCCGCACGCACTAGTGTTTTAAAGAAATTGGATACTGTTCATCATACTGCGCTCAGGGTGTGTTCTGGAGCTTTTCGAACGTCACCGGTGCAAAGTTTATATGTAATTTGCCACCAGCTGCCGCTAAATCTGCGTCGCAAAAAGATGTGTGCTCAATATTTTTTCCGATTGCAATGCCATACTACTCACCTTATACGCAACATGAACATTCCTGTAGGCCTAAGCAGATTATACACTGCTCGTCCCTTTAATATCCCTCCTTTTTGTCAGAGAGTGAAGTGAATGTTGGTCAATTCAAATCTTTTTGATGTACAAATTCATCCAGTAAATTTACCCTTTCCCCCCTGGGATGTTCCACAAGTTTCATTTCATAACCCATTTTCTACATTTATTAAATCTGCCACTTCTCCTATAATTTTCCAACAAATTTTTAATTATCATAGATATCACTTTTCAGATTATAGTACCATCTTTACTGACGGATCAAAAACTGTTCATCATGTAGGTTGTGGTATTGTTATATCTCAAGATATTTTTAATATAAGATTAGACACCATGTGCTCTGTTCTCACAGCTGAATTGATGGCAATCTTGTTCGCACTTGAGAAAATCTCTGCTTATGAGGAGCGAAAATTTTGCATTTACTCAGATAGTTCGAGCGCTCTTCAAAGTCTTCGTCATCCACATAATAAAACACATCCATTAGCTATAAACATTCTCTGTCTTCTGAAAAATATGCAGTCTAAAGGTTTTGACATAATTTTTTGTTGGATCCCTGGCCACTCAGGTATAATTGGTAACGAAAGGGCAGATATTGCAGCTAAGACTGCCTCTTTATTTCTACAAAGACCACTCCCCTATCTCGATATGAAGAAACAAATTTCTAGTTATGTTCATTCGTTATGGCAGCAATCATGGGACCTTCAGGTTTCTAATAAATTGCACTCTATTAAACCAAACATTACCTTGTGGCCAGTTGTCTCGGTGAGAAAATTCGATGTGAAGTTGAGTCGACTTCGAATCGGGCACACCCGATTCACTCATAAACATCTCTTGTTTGGCGAACAGTGCCCAATTTGTTTAACGTGTCGGGTCGATTTTACCGTCATTCATATTTTAACAGAATGTCCAGCTTTTAATCCTCATAGGCTACATTATTTTGGATCGTCAGCTTTAAACCTTCATGACATGGTGGGAGAACATTCTCACCTGAACATTTTTAAATTTTTAAAAGAAATTGGTTTTTTGCATCTTATTTAGTATCATTTAAATATTTTGAATTGAGTTCCTTTAATGTTTACTAATTTTTCAATTAATAACTTTAGTGTAATAAAGTTTTTACATAATGAATTCCATTTTAATACTTGTAAGATACTTTTTACCGTATGTTTGGCGCAGTATGGCCAGAGCTGGCCCTTGTGCCATAAAATTACAAACTCACTCACTCACTCACTCACGCGACTTTCACACCACTATCTTCAAAGAATTCAAGCCTCTTTTGGAATAAATTGCAGCAGAATTTTGGCCGTCTATAAAAAAAATATCCAGTTGAAATTTTCCAATTTCCATTTAAACAATTTAATGTAATGGAAGCTGATCATTATCAATGTCGTTTCCATAATTTACATAACCACTAAATTAACGGCCATCCCATTCGATAAGTTTTCTAATTGACATCTCATCGACAATAAGGCCACAAACTGGGGAAGGTGTTTCTTTTTGGGGCTGTTTCACCCGCTTTCTTTTTTAAGACATTATATGCAGTTTTATTAAAACCAGGAGAGGGATTTTCTACAGCTAGATAACATTTCTTGATTGTTGAGGGGTGCAGTGGTGAACATTTTTCTTACGTATTTATAAGCTTTCGCTGAATAGAAATGTAAGGTTAAAGCGTAGCTCCGGATTATATTTGGCGGTGGAAATTTTATTCCTCTTGACACGTCGCAAAAGTTCTGCTGTGTGTTCGGGCAATGTGAACAGTAAGATATTATTAAATAACATTTAATACCCAAATGTTCCTATTTAAAAAATAAATAGAAATACTAATTAAATATAATTTGCCAAATATATAAAAATACTTCGTTATTTGTTTGATTATCGTTACTTATTTGGCATAATTGAAGGAAAAAAAGAGCGAAAATTGCAGATATGCATTAAGTCGGAGCAGTGGATAAAGAGCGATGAATAAACCATGAAGTACTCCAGCTCTTAGGTTTACTTGACAGCAAATACTCAAGTGGTGTCGCTTCATATGTTTTTCCGTGGTCGTTTATCCACGATAGTGTAGACGGTCTGTCAATCGAAACGAGAAAATATCCTGATGGTCTACGTTGGAATAAAGATATTCTCCAAGGCTTTAAAGAATTGAGCAACTCATTGTGTAAGAGCTCTTTAGAATTCATTTCTCACAATAGAATTATAGTTTCCAAAACCGAAAGCACTGATTCTAAGAATGGTAATGTTTTTAACATGGAAATTTATGAATGTATAGCCGTAAATAGACAGGAAAATGTTTCACTTATTTTGGAAAAGGCTCACTACAGTATTGGTTGGGATAATTTGGCTTCTAAACTTACAAAAGTCAGCATTAATAGACCATATCTTTGATGAATTTCTATCAGGAATTGATACTGAAAAAATATTAAAAATCGAAAGGATGTATGTAAGGGAAAAAAACTGATGTAACTTCGTCATCTTAAATTTTGATTGCTTTTAAATAAAAAAAAATTTGTTTTCAGATCTATTCCAACACGAGAAAGACACGTACGTTCGTCGCAAGATATTTTATTGAACTTTAAACAATTATATATGAATAAAAATGAAACAAAAATAGTGGTAATTGTGTGTCGCCCCTCCCTGAGGAGTAAAGTAGTTAGGCTTGGAAAAAGTCCGTAGATCTTACACGTCGTCCAGAACGGGTGGTAACATTGGATTGAAGATTATCCCATGGAACAAATGTTACTGCAGTTGGAGTGTCATCAGATAAGACGTAGGCTGGCTTGAGTCG
Organism: Argiope argentata; assembly: GCA_026289955.1. Taxonomy (NCBI): domain Eukaryota; kingdom Metazoa; phylum Arthropoda; class Arachnida; order Araneae; family Araneidae; genus Argiope; species Argiope argentata. Next base: position 1,069,791 of record JAOUZG010003205.1, read on the forward strand.
GTCCACACTGACCCGAACGTCCCTTGTCTAATGCGCAGCATGATGACTTTTCCGAGGCGTTGCGGAATGCGATATGGGCCGGAGTAGAGAGGTTGCAAAGCTTTTCGAACAGGGCAATCTCTGAGCATAACGATACTACAGGTTTCCAGATCTTATTATTCATGCGACTCCAGAGACTGTCGACGAAAATGGACGGGTTGACTGGCTGCATCTCGACAGGAATAAGAGAAATAAATTCTCCCGGTAGACGCAAGGGTTCACCATACAAGAGTTCTGCAGAAGAAGTTTGATCCTCCTTAAAGACACTGCGCATCCCATGCAATACCACGAGGAGTGCTCCCAACCAAGAAGAATCGGGATGGCACATTAAAGATGCCTTGAGTTGCCTATGAACTCTTTCGACCATTCGATTTACGCACGGATGAATGCCGTGCAACAACTCAGATGCTTGAACAGTTGTGATTCAAACTGGCGGCCTTGATCGGTCGTGATGATGTCAGGGCAACCGAAGCGAGAGATCCAACCAGCGAAGATAGTTTGGGCCACTTCTTCCGCAGTGATAGATTCCATAAGCCATGCCTCAACCCATCTGGTAAAACGGTCGATGGCTGTCAAGCAGTAACGGTACGATTTGGAAGTAGGTAGTGGTTCGATAATGATCCAGGATGGCTTAGCCCATGCTAGGAGCTAAACACGTGACGGCGTTCCGATGTAGGTACAAAAGGTCTTTGCTGTGCCGTGGAAGTGTCGCATATTAGTGTTACATCAGATCCAGGAACTGTAATTTTCTCCAGTTGTAGAGAATGTTTGTTGGTTTCCAAAAGCTCCAACAGCCCTTGGTCGTCTTTTTGTGCTTCTGCAATAGCTTTGAGGTCAACAGAAGGTGGGGCAATATAAGCGATGCCAGTTAAAGCATCAGCACCGCTGACATGCTGAATGTCCATTGTGAACTGTGCAATGAATGACAATTGGTTCAGCTGTACAGGTGGAAGCTTGTCACGACGTTGGAGAAATGCATAAGTGATAGGCTTATGATCTGTGTAAATTATGCAATGCTGCGCTTCCAAGATGTGCCGGAAATGCTGTACTGCACTGTAGATGGCAAATAGTTCTCGGCAATAAGCTGGCCACTGCGACTGCGTGGATGTAAGCTTCTTCGAGAAAAAGGCAAGAAACTGCCAGTGACCGTCAATAAATTGCATCAGAGCTGCTCCTACGCAAAGGGATGAAGCATCAGTAAATAATCCGAGAGCAGCTTCAGCGGCTGGGTGCGATAAAACTGCGACTTGTGACAACGTCTCTTTGCATTTGGAAAAGGCCGTCTCGAGTTCAGGAGTCCAAGAAAGAAGTTAGGAACCCCGAAGTCCTGCAAGTGCTTCGTGGAGTGATGATTGATACTCTGCAGCACGTGGTAGGGAAGGACGGTAAAAATTCACCTTGACCAAGAAACGCCGAAGATCACGTGCAGTTTTGCAAGTGGAAAGTTTTGAAAGTCCAAGATGCGATCTGGAAGAGGACGTGTTCCCTCGGCGGATATTTCATATCCAAGGAATGGCACGTTTCTTGCGCCGAAGATACTTTTAGGTTAGTTGGTTGGTTGGTTGGTTGAGGTTTATTGGCGCAAGAGCCAGATTTGGCCATACTGCGCCAAGAACATGGTAAAATTATAAACGATAGAAAAAATAATTCTTTGGTAAATTAAGACATGAGTGATGAGATTAAATCATATTAGTTCAATGAAAACAATGATTAGAGAGCAAAATTTAAAACCCTGTACCATAACAGTTTGAAACAATGATGTTAATGTATATGAACAAAAAATGATAGTTAAGTATACATAATAAAAAAAATTTTGATATACAATTAAAAAACCCAATAGCTCTTAAGAACTTGAAAATATTTGGGTGGTATATTTCACCCACCAGGTCCAGTAATGTGAAAGAAGTGAAGTTAAAAAAACAGGAACGATAAGAATTAAAAACTGGACATTCAATTAAAACATGATGAACAGTAAAAGGTACTTGACAGCTGTTGCACATAGGTGCCTTTTCTCCAAATATTAGATGCTTATGGGTAAAGCGTGTATGACCTATACGGAGACGAGTCAATTTAACATCCATCTCACGTATAGGGTGAACCGACCAATAAAAAATGTCCGTTTTAATAAAATGTAATTTATTTTGGACCTGCAGATCCCATGAACTTTGCCACATAGAACAGATGTAGTGATGGATGGACCTTTTAATGTCACAAAAAGGAATTCCTATGTTTAAAAAGGTCGTTGCAGTCTTTGCAGCCAAGTCCGCCTTCTCATTACCCAAGATGCCGACATGACTCGGTACCCAACAGAAAATTATTTCAAACCCATCATTTTTTAATAATTGTAAAGTGAATCAAGTTTTAATGGCAAATGGATGCATCCGATTTTGGTAGTGAGAAAATGTCTTCAATGCACTCATGCTGTCTGTATAGATAACAAATTTACGCTGAGTAGAGGTTGAAATTTTTTGAAGAGCAAGGAAAATCGCCAACTCAGCAGTAAAAACTGAACAACAATTCTGCAGACGATGGCTCAATGTTTCGGATGGAAGAATGATTCCACAACCAGCATAACCTTCTGATTTAGAGCCATCCGTAAAAATGGGCACAAAAGAAGAATACTGAAAGCGGTGGTACAAAAAGAGCTGTTGAAGAACAAAAGGATCTGTTAATTTGTCGAATCCAGTAAAAGGATTCAAGAACGAAAACTGTGGGATGTCCCAGGGAGGGAAGCAATAAGGGTTGGTAGCTTTAACACGAACAGTGTTAAGGTCCGAGATAGGCAGAAGCAATCGGGCTCTCTCACAAAGGGGAAGGATGTGAGAGGGGCGGGCATTATACAGGCGACGAAGACCAACTGGTAATGATATTTCATTCAGTGGATGCTTCAGTACGGATTTCGTGCGGAAATAAAATATGGCAGACAGTTTCTTGCGTCTTAAAGAAAGAGGTGGCTGGTGACATGTAACATAGAGGCTTTCAACTAAAGAGGTGCGAAACGCACCAGAACAAATGCGCAAAGCAGAATGATGGACCGTATCCAGCCGTTTCAGGACAGACAAACAAGCGGAACCATAAACCCTACACCCGTAATCAATTCTCGAGAGAACTATTGCCTGATAAATTCGTAGAAGAGAGGTACGATCGGCGCCCCAAGATGTTCTGGAGAGCACTTTCAATATATTTAATGTTTTTTCACACTTCTTTCGCAAGTGTAAAATATGCGGAAGGAAGGTAGGATTTCGATCAAATATCACTCCCAAAAACCGAATTTCGTCCACTACAGGAATAGGTATGTTTCGAATAGCAATATTTGGATCTGGGTGAAGGTTCCTCTTCCGACAAAAGTGAACACATCTACTCTTCTCAGGAGAGATTGCGTGTCCATTATTATTGCACCAGGTTACCAACCTATTGACTGCATTTTGTAACTGCCGCTCTATGAGATTCATATTGCTACCTTGGCATGAAAGCTGCAAATCATCAACATAAAGGGTTCCATTAACTGATGATGGTAAAACCGATAAAATCTGACTGATATGAAGTATAAAAAGTGTAACACTGAGGACACTGCCCTGTGGAACACCCTCAGCTTGTATAAAATGATTTGAGTAAACATTACCAATACGAACACGAAAAGTACGAAGTGATAAAAAATTTAATAAAAAAGTGGGCAAATTTCCTCTAAAACCAAATTTAAAAAGTGTGGAGAGTATACCATAGCGCCATGTACGGTCATATGCTTTCTCAATGTCGAAAAAAACGGATACAAGGTGGTTCCTCCTAACAAATGTGTTGCGTATCTGGGTTTCCAATAGAACGAGGTTATCGAAAGTAGATCGACCTCTTCGGAAGCCACTTTGCAACGGGGAGATGCATCCTTGTTTTTCCAGTTCATGCACAAGACGAGCATTGACCATGCGCTCAAAGATCTTACAAAGACAATTCGTCAAAGCAATGGGCCTGTAACTCAAAGGGTTCGATGAATCTTTTCCAGGTTTTAATATTGGAATGACAATAGCTTCGCGCCATTGTGAAGGGTACTTTTGTTCAGTCCAAATTCTATTGTATAGTAGGAGCAGATTCGAAAGAGAAGTGTCATTCAAATAGCGAAGCATATTGTATGTAACTCCATCAGGTCCGGGACTGGTATCATTTGTATTGGATAATGCTGTTTTCAATTCGTACATCCTAAATTCACAGTTATAACATGGAGTGCTTCGGTCATGAAAATGCAAAGGCAACCGTTCCGCGCGATTCTTAATTGCCAAAAATTCAGGACTATAAGAATCAATTGCGGAAACTTGTGCAAATGCTTGACCTAGAATGTTGGCAATGTCTAATGGGGAAGAATACTTCACATTATCCCTATTTAGAACAGGAATGGAAGATTCGTAATATATGCCATTAGCAGCTTTTACCTTTTTCCATAGAATTTTGCTAGATGTAGAGGATGTGATAGATGATATGAATTGAATCCAGGATTCCTTCTGGCTACGACGGCGTATACGACGTGCTATTGCTTTCGCTTTTTTAAAGGCAACAAGGTTCTCTGTAGTAGGGTACCTTCGGAAGGTGTTCCATAACTTTTTCTGCTTTTTGTGACTATCGCGACAGGCGTCATTCCACCACGGTCGGCGAAATTTTCTCAGACGTGGTGAACTCTTTGGAATAGTGGAGGTTGCGGCATATAGTATAATATCTACGACATTTTGAATCGCTTCCGAAATATCTGTAGTATTGATCATAGTCTCTGTGATGTCTGCTAACTGCGAAAACATAGTCCAGTCTGCCCGCTGGAATAGAAAACGTGGAGGACAAAAAGTCGCCCCACCGCTATCAGCATGGGAGACAATAATAGGATAGTGATCACTATTATATAAATCCTTGCTAACTGACAAGGTTAGCAACGGCAGTAGTTCAGGAGAACATATGACCAAGTCAAGACTGTGGAAGGTACGTGTGGGTTCATGAAAGTATGTTATTTCATCATTATTGAGCAAGCAAAGACAGTTATTAGAAATGAACTGTTCTATTTGTTGCCCACGAGAATTTGTACTGTTCGAACCCCACAAAGTACTATGGCCGTTGAAATCACCAAGTAGGATGAAAGGTGAAGGAAGCTGGTCAACTAAGTTGTTAAGATCTTGCTAACAGATGACATCATGAGGCGGTAAGTAAATAGAACAGACTGTGACTAAAGTTTTTACGTGAACTTGTATAGCCACAGCCTGCAGAGAGGTATGTAGGGTGATAGGATTGCTTGGATATAAATTGGAAGTAAAAATGCAGACCCCTCAAGAACTATGAGCTCCATTGTCTGCATCCTTCCGAACACAATTGTAACCACGTAATTTGAATGGGAAATTTGACTTCAAAAAGGTCTCTTGAAGACCAAAACAAACCGGATGAAATCTGTTAATTATTGTCTTAATATCTTGAAGTTTGGAACGAATGCCGCGACAATTCCAAGAAAGGAAGGTACCCATTAAGAGAGAGGTTTGTGGGGAGAGAGAGAAGTAACAGTTGTTGGAGTTGCCTGATCCTCGCAACTCATACTGAGCTCATATTCATCCTCAGACGGATGCAGTTTAATATCAGGGCTATTTAGCGTTCCTCCAAATATAGACTGTAAGTCCTTATGGACAACGCCTTGCGTCGCTAGCCCCAATGCGACGGAATTTTTTGACACTGAATTCTTCAGTTTCTTTCTTAAATCCTTTTGCGTAAGACCACGTTTGGCAAGGTTTAACGTCAGCGATGTCTGCGATTTTGATTTCCTTCTAACATGTTTTGAAGTATCATCATTAGCTTTCAGAGAATTTTCAGTATCAGAATCGGATGTTTTTTCATGGTTTGATGTATTTTTGGAAAGTTTTAGACATTGATCACAATGACAATTTTCACAGTAATTTTTTTTAATGCTGAAGCATAACTAACACCTGGAGTCGGGGTTTGTGCCTTAACTCTGCGTCTGGCTTCGGGATAAGTTAGATCTTCCTTGAACTTCATTGTCATGACTTGCTTTTCCAGTGTCCAGCGTGGACAAGAGCGAGAATATGATGGGTGATCGCCTCCACAGTTTACACACTTCTCTTGTGCAGTACACTGTTGGCTATCATGACCTTTTTGCGCACAGCGGGCACAAGTAAGAGACCCATGGCAATTCAATTTAGAGTGGCCAAAGCGCTGGCACTGAAAGCATCTTAGAGGGTTAGGGATGTATGGCCTCACCGGTAATTTTATGTAGCCAGCATAAACATACTCCGGTAATTTAGGAGTTTTAAAAGTTAGGATGTGATGTTTAGTCTCAAGTAGCTGTCCGTCACGTCGTATAGAAATTCGACGGATGTGTGTAACACCTTGAGATTCCATTTCAGAAATTATTAGCTCTACGGGAAGATTTAGTATTTCATCGCAGGTAATGACGCCTTTAGAGCTGTTCAAAGATTGGTGAGGGGTCACAGAGACTTATTGTTGCCAAGGATTTCAGTTTTTCTATCTGCTGTGCTTGTTTGCGGGAAGAAACCTCCACAAGCAAGTCGCCAGATCTCATCGTTCGGATCGATACAACATCACCGACTGTAGCATTTATTGCCTTTTGCACAAGGAATGGAGAGACTTATTCAAAAGTTTCATTTTTGTCGGAAATTCTTTTTATGACAAAAAAACTGTCAAAATGGTCATGATTATTTGTAGAAATTGTGACTTTACGATGCCCACTGAAGGGACCCTTTTTGGAAGCGCCCATATGATATGAAAAGTGATTCGGGTCCGACGGCACCGCCCACCACGGAGCCCAACAAGGGAAGGCAATTACCGGACTCTGGTCATTTCGAGCCTCGGCATCCACCTTAGTGCTAATCAGTACTTATACGCTCAGAGTTACCCCCGGGGACAGTGACCACCCTTAACGCCAAGCCCAAGGAGTAACCCCTTCGCTTGATCCCTAGCAGGCTAATCACTCAGGTGACTAGCAACCAGCCGATTGATACATTGGGGACCACAATGCACCACCCGTCTTTCAAATGGGTTGCCACGCACGGCCAACACGTGGGGACTTTGGCTGTCCATAAGAAGCAGGAAGCAAGCAGAGTGGCGACAGCTTCTCATGGAGAGCTCCCTCGCTTGCCGTCGAGGGAAAAGAAGAATCAAGCAGACAGCAGAAGGCGTAGAGGAGGATAAACATAAAGGGAGGAAAGATCCCTGGGAACCTCGGGATTGGGACACCCGTACTCACCTATAGTAGGTGAGCCCCTGAGGGGGAAGATACTTTTAGAGCTGTTCATTAAGAGGCCATGATCCGAAAGCCGCTGGAAAAGGGTACGAAGGTGTTGTCTGTGTTCTTCCTCACTCTCAGAGAAAACGAGTATATCATCGACGTAAGCAAAGCAAAAATCAAGACCTTGCAAAACGCTGTCGATGAACCGTTGAAAGGTTTGCCCTGTATTCCGAAAACAAAGCTCATGAATGGAAACTCGAACAGTCCAAATGGTGTTGTTATTGCCGTCTTTGGTACGTCTTCTGGATTTACCGGTATTTGATAATATGCCTTCATGAGGTCGATGGAAAAGATGTTTCAACCCTTTAGTCGGTTCGAATAGTCATGAATATGTCGAACCGGGTAACGGTATGGGATTGTCCGCGCATTAAGAGCTCTGTAATTACCGCAAGGTCTCCAGCCTCCTGATATCTTAGACACGAGGTGGAGTGGAGAAGCTCATGGTTTCTTGCCACGTCCAGCTGTGCCTTCAGTTGCCATTGCTTCAAATTCAGCCTTAGCAATCTTCACTCGTTCAGGAGCCGGACGTTGGGGTCGACAAAAAACAGGAGGTCCTGCAGTAAGAATGGTGTAATGGTCAATTTCTAAAAAAAAGATGGAGTTTATCACTTGGCCAGTAAATCTGATCCAGTTTACTCAATCTTCTCTTGCATGGCTTAATTCTTATTTTCAAATTTGTCAAAAGGCTGGAAACAACAATAACAATAGTCCAAAGTGACCAGAGGTCGGCAAATAGTCCATTTTTGACGCTATCGTTGTTCTTCCATCGACATCGGCATGAGTTGTTGCACTAGAGACAGTCGTGGATGGCATGGATATGGTTGGTTTCTTCAACGTAGCCGAATAATCCTCCGGGGTGATCAAGACCCAGACTGATCAAGCCGTTCACATATCTTTCGTAGGTCATCACTGCCTCTGACGATAATGACATCACTTATATCTCCGATTAGGTGCGAAAGAAATATCTCCAATAGTTCTCCGTTGAGGTTTTTTTTTCAATACCAGCATAACGTTGCGGATCAATTGAGCGCATAGTTTGTAGTCTGAGCATGTTTGATGCTGTATGTTGAATTTCTCCTGAAGATGATTCAGTAAGGTCTCCCACAAGCAAGGATCCCAGTGTTGAAATCCATCAACAGGTCCAGTAATCGGGTTAGGCATGTCAGGATTGTCCACTTCTCCAGAGTCAGAAGCTGGGAGGGAGGGGGGCTCTTTCATTTGATCCATTATTGGATTTCATGTGTAATAAATCTCCATTAATTATTGATTTTTTTAACGATTTTATGCTTTTTAATAATATTTTCACAATTCCTTTGTTTTAGTGGAATATATAATTTTCTTATGAATAATTTCAAGAATAAATGTCCAGGACTTATTACAATTCTATTTTCTAAATTATAAATTTTTAATCCTTCTTTAAAAAATTGTTCAAAATGAATTTTTGTATACACAGTGTAGGGACAATCAATTTTTTTCCCAAACAATTAGAATGATTACCATTGTTTAATTGTACAACCAACGAACCCCTCTCAAAACCGTCAATATTATTAAAATATAAACTCAAATCTGTACCTTTTTCATTTGAATCATAATGGCACATTCTTACAATACTGGTTTTAACTATATGTGGATTGGTCGCATCGTTGTTAAGAAGAATGGAATTTGCTTTAATGTTCCATTAATTAAAAATCATGTCTTTGCCATATCAGGAGGGTCAAAATCTTATTCTCAATCTAAATTATTCAGAATACAGCTTAAATCGTCAAACTTAATTGTGTTTAATTTTCGAATTGCTATATCAAGCTTTAACCCTGTCATAATTGGTAATACTGAATTCAATTTTTTAACTGTTTTTCTTTAAAAATTGAATTGAGCAAACACGAACAGTTCTTTCAGAAATACAGCTTTCTGATCCAAAGCCAGAATATATCAATCAACTTTTTTTTATAAATTAATATAATTTTGAACATTTTCATTAAAGTTACGAATTATATTATATACTATTTCTTTAACATTCCTATTTAATTCTTAATTGTTTAACTCTATGAATGAATGGGTTCTCACAATATTTTTCATAAAGAATATGAAAATGTTTCTAAAATAATAGTAATTATGAAAATGCATTATAAATTAACGTTATTTATAGCTGGAATAGCAGTTTTATAAGTAGGAACAAAAATGGATATTAAAAATTTATCATACTACATCTTTATTTGAAGAGGAAAAAACCACAACACATTTTTCCAAAAATAAAATTTATTTGCAAATAAACTTATTCACAAATTTCTTTAATTCATTTACAATCGTATCTTAAAAATTTGTCAATTTGGGTATAGAACAATCAATATAGAGCCATTTGAAAATTTTAAAATATTAAAATGATTTCTTATTCCAGTTATAAAAAAGTTTATTATAAATTCCATATTGTTAAATAAATTTGATTTTAGATACCGGGTGGCCAGAAATAAAACACCCCTACTCTGACCTCCCTGGA
>JAOUZG010003205.1:1084605-1098578 GCA_026289955.1 Argiope argentata
AATGCTCGTTGCAATAATTTAATTCCTCACTATTGCAAACCTTTTGACGTTCGACTTCCTCCATTTCCCAGAAGTTGGTCAGCGTTTTGTCCAGAGTCTAAAGTTTTTGTCATAAAGCATTGTTTGGTAGAAGTATTTGAATTGTCGTCTGAAATGTCACCCGAAACCAGATATCCCAAACAACTAGATTGCAGAAATAAATTATTCCCAATCTTAATTTTATCCTTCTCTAAAAACGCGAAGAATAATCCTGCACCCAACAACATATCTACTCTTTGAGGAATAAAAAATGATGGGTCAGCCAGATGTATATTACTAGGAATATTTAAAAGCTCAGCGTTAATTTTCTTAGAAGGCGAGAAGTTGCTAATCTTTGGCACAAGCAAAAATTCAATTTCCCATTGCGCATCATTATTTGCATTTGAGATATGAGCCGAAATCTTTTTGTTTATGTTAAAAGATGAATCATTCAAACCACTGACTGGAATATTTATTCTTTCTTTTTGTAAACCTAAAGCATCTGCTGCTTTTGAGCCTATGAAACTTTATTCTGACGCAGAGTCGAGAATGCATCTTAGAGACCTTCTAATTCCCCTAGAATCCTTGACATAAATTATTGCAGTATTAATCAAAATATTTTTATTATTCCCGTTAGTATGGAAAGAGACAAGAGCATTTTCTGAAGTCGAATTTAATTCTGAACGGTTTACGACTTCCGGTGATGAATTTGCAGCTGGCGTCAGTGCGTCAAGGTCAACTCTAAAACACGATGCGGGCGTTGAATATCTATGTAGCAATGTATGATGCCTCCGTTTACAAACAAAACAAGAATTATTCGATTTACAAGCAGAAACAGCGTGAAATTCACTTAGACAGTTAATGCAAAGCCGAAGTTTTTTTAACCAAATCAGTTCTGTCGGCTAGTTTCATTGCCTTAAATTTATCGCAGTGATGCAAAGCGTGCGATTCCGTTTTAAAGGTATTACATAACTTTAATTTACTAGATTTAACAAAAAAGGATTTTGATCGTTCCGAATTCGATTTCAAGGGAATGCCGGCATTAATGCTGCTCAAAATTTGGCATCTTCTTTCTAGAAATTCCAAACATACATCAAAATCAGGTACTTCGTTATCTTTTAAAGTTCATATTGTTTCCTTGTTTCTCTAAAACCACATTCAATAATAACGCGTTTGACAATTTATCTCTTTCAAAGTCTAAGATTTTTTTAACGTTATCTAAAAGGATGCGCAAGTCTTCAGAAGATTTACGTTTCATCACCTGCAAATTGAGAATGCTTTTGATATGACAGTCTACCATCATTCGTTTGTTTTCATATCTTAGCTCAAGAGCTATAAAAAGCGAAGAAAAATTATCCTCAGAAGTTTCAATTATCTTTGCCTCTCCCTTCAGAAAACCGCGCAAATAATGCAGTTTTTCGCTATCAGAAAGCAGAAAATTTTGATTTATAAGACTGTTAAATTGAGTTTTAAATAAATTCTTATCTTCAAATTTCCCGGTAAAGACCGGAAGTGGAATTTTAGGTAGTTTTACTGGTGTAGCTTTATGCTGATCTGCATCGTATTTCAATTTATTAATAGAAGTTTTTAAACTTGCTTCTAAATTTTGCAGGTCATCCTCCACCGAATTCAGATCTGGTAGTGCTTCAGTGTATATCGTTTCACCCGTTATCTTGTAATAATCGTCCTTTAATAGTTCAAATTTATCCTGAAGCTTTATTAGAACGTCTAATTTAGTTCCGGTACTGAAAGATCAGTATGCGCTTGTTGATCCTTTGCCATTTTTGTAAGCTGATCATTGATGTTGCCGCGTTTGCGGTTCAAGGTAGTGATGTCGACTTCGTTTGCCATGATTTGACCATGTACGAAATGCAGTAAACAAAGCCGCGTATATAAAGCGTGAACTAATTAACTCAATTAGTTCCGGTGCGACGGGCCATTATGAAGCGTAGCGTATGGTTCGAGAAAGCGAGGATGCTATATTCATACACAACAACTTTATTCAAGTACTAACTAGATTCTGGCGCTCTCTCTTTTTTTTGAGAGAGAGGTTTACAAAAGGGTTGCCAGTTGGCGGGAGTTCCTTCGCCAAAGGCGAGTAAGCACAATACGGAACAATCATTTTTATTTTTATTTTTGTTAAAATAACTTCAGTATGTTGCTTATGAAAAAGGGAAATTTTAAATTCATTTTATGAAAGTCTAAAAACACATAAAGTAACACAATTCTGAACATTTGAAAATGTTTCATGAATACATTGCTTTAACAATGCAATTTTTTTCCCATATTGAAGCAAATTTTCTCTTTTGCAAAAGTTTACATTTTCTCGTTATTTTTTTTGTAGATCATTTAATGAAGATTTCATTTCATTTAATTCTGAATGAATTGTTTCTAATTTCATTTTTTTTTCTGGGGGCTCATCCAAATTATCTGCTTTTCGTTTCCAAAATTTTACAATTTTTTCGTTGCTTTTTAAAATTTTATTTGATGATGATCTCAAGTTTCTTCTAAAGGCAGTATGATCATATCTGGTCCTTGCGCCATAAAAACAAACCAAATCTTATAAAGGATTCACTTCTATTTCTGCTGAGAATTCTTCTGAATTATTTTATTCTTCCTTGCACAGTTTTACAATTTCCTTGTTACTGTTTTGTAGTGTATTTAAAGATGATATCACTTCATTTAAGGTTTCTTTCAAATCATTCATTTCTAATTATTTTTTTTTTTTACCACAGGCTCATCTGAATCATTTTTTAAATGAAAAAATCGCAATGCATCTAGTAAAATCCAAATTATGAATTGAATGAATGTTTGTTTTCTGGTAGGTTTTACTAATAATGTACATAATTCGAACTCGTTAACAAACATGGTATTATTTGCACAATTAATTGATAAATCAGAATTTTCCAAGCAATTACTTAATTGAAACTAGGACATGCAGTTTGAAATTTAACTTTCATATTATTTTAGTTCAACATAATTTAATAATATTGCAATTTTTGTTACTTCGAACCATACACAGGAATCTTTATATGCAAAAAAAAATTTTTTTTTTCACCCTTCGACATTATAATAACACACATATATATGGGGTGATAAAGATTGAAAATAACCAAATTTACAATTTTTCACATTTTCATGCACCTCTGTGATTTCCTTGATCAAACAGTCACAAAACAAATTGTCTTTTTTGATGAACACCACCTTTTTATCGAAGATGTTTTGATGTTTCACATTAATTTCTTGATGCAAATATTCCCAAGTAGTAGCATTTGGTGATATCGGAATAATTGTGTCATCAAAAAAAATTCTACTCCTTTTATATTGAACCAGATTTGTTTTTTGCTGTTGAGGAAAGCCCAAGTGTCTATACTCAACTGAAGCAACTTGATTCATCTTTTAGTAAATCTGAAATCCTTTATAAAAATAAAATTCATTTGTTAGAAAATAGGATATTGCTTGCAATAAACTATGCTTCATCTTCTAGTGAATTTGATATTACTTGTAATGAAATAAAAAAAAAGAAGTATATGCGATTATTTGTATAAAATAAAAATTATAATGATATATTGGTATAATTGAAATGGAATCAACATATTACTTGTGAATCAAATATGTCAATGATAAAATTCTTCTCAGATATGACATTTTATCAATAAGAAAATTTAAATTGTGTGATATGAATAAAAAAATTGATTTATATTATTTCATAAAGGATTCAAGCTAAAATACAGGTATGAAAATTCATTTAACAATTTGTATTATCTTCCTATTAACCTTTTAGTTTTAAATTAAATAAGTTTATAAATGTTTTGATAATTAAATTATAGAGACAATTATTAAGTTAAAGAATAGTTATATTTCTAATTATGGTTATTAAGATATTGGCTTTGTTGAATACTTGATATACACTGAAAGTATGCTTAGTTAGATTTTTTGTTTAAAAATTCAGCTAATAGTATTATTAGTAAAAAATTTATAAAGAAAACATAGATTTAATATAATAATAAATTTATTATATGTATATAAAATAAAAAATAATATACTATAATTCACAATGATATATTAATATAATTGAAATGGAATTGTTAATCAAATATATAAATAAAAAAATTCTTCTTAAATCCTACTTTATCAATAAGAATTAAATAATTTGTTAATTTAAATGAAAATGTACATTAAGTGATATGAATCAATAACTCAAATAAAAAAAATTTAGTTTATATTGCATTTTCACTAAGGATATAAGCTGATGGGAAATACAATCGTAATTGTAAAAACAATGCTAGGAAGCAAACTCTGGTGAACTGTAAAGTTTAAAAGTAATAATAGTTAAATTTCAGAGAGATTAAATTCTTTTTATAACATAAATGGTTTTTAATCGATTATACGTCTGGGACATGAATAGTACACATATTTTCTTATAATATATATAGTGGGAAATAGTTAGTTGTTTATTTCCGCTCTGAAATTCTACCATTGACAACATGACTAATGTGTAGTAAGTATTCTATCCTATTAATTTTAAACATTATTTAAATGTAGTAATATTATGAAAGATACTTAGAATAATATTTTTTTATTTAGCCACAATCTCAGAAGAAACGAGGTTTGAGAAGGTGTTTTATCGTAAGTAATACGTTTTTCTATATTGAATCTTTGTTTATTTCTGTATATTTATTTAATATTATTAATAGTAGAAATATTACATTTAAGGTTCACTAAAAATTATCAGAAGAATTTTAGGAAGTAAAAGGAACGAAAGAAAACCAGGATTCATCTTTGAAATTTTAAACGTTTTAAACTAATTTCAGATTTTAATTTACATTTAATAATAAACATTTCAAATTAAAAATAAAACATAATATTATCACTTACGTTTATAATCTAATCGATGATGAAGATCTCTAACTAAATATTACCTTTAGTTAAGATTCAATATAAACGTAAATTTCCTCATAAATGAATATAAACAACATATAGAATTTGTTCCATCTATTCCAATAAATGTTATTAAAATTTCTAATTAAAATGAAAAGAATACATACATGTTTACCTGAAAATTGAGTTCATTCAAAATAACACTAGAGATCCTTAAAAAAATAGGGTTAATTAAAATTCTTTGTTTTTTTTTCAATACCAATGTTTTTTTATTATGTATACTTCACCTTATAGTTTTTAGTAAAATTGGTATAGTATAAACAGTTTCCTTGTATTTTTAATATTATGTGGTTTAATGAATTTTCATGTTAATTTGCTAAATTATCAACAATGAAAGACAAAGAGGACTCTTCAGACTCAGACAAGAAAATGGAAGACATTAAAAAATGTATTTATATTATTTTTTCATTCTTTTTTAAATCAATTTTTTTTTGATAATTCAGTAACATTTATTTCTATATAGAATCTTTAAGGGAATTTTATTTTGAAAAATATGATTTGAATTATAGTGTTTTTAAAATTGTAACTAATTTGAATATTGTCTATTTCTAAAAAGTATTATTAAATGTATAATTAATTAAAAAGTATTATTAAATTATTTAAATATAAAAGTTAATTTATTTTATTATACTTTATTATCTTTTTAATGAGATACATTAATTAATTATTTACTCATTTATTTTACTAATACTAAAATAAAGCAATTTTTATTTTTATTGTTAAACATTTATCATCTGAGATGTAAGCAAAAATATATTCTGATTTGGTCACCATAATAAAGTACTATGTAAAAAATAAGTTAGTGACATAATTTACATTTTTTAAAATTTTTAATAATGCATTCATTTAATTTTGGAATTGTGATAGATTTATTTAAGAAACAAATAAATTTGGATTATTTTGCATTTGATTTGTCTTTCATCTAATTGAATTGAGTAAATCATCAGTCAACACAAAAAATACCAATGGTTTTCCATTGAAATAACTGCTAGTTAATCCTATATATATATATATATATATGTTATTGAAAATGGGTATCTGAAATTTTAAAGAGATATACAAAATAAGTATCTGAAATTTTGTAAAAGAGCAAAGGAAACTAAAAATTAAATTATCATTGATGCGTATATTTTATTAAAATTATTTATTGTTTTTTTATGTAATGTTTGCAAAACTTGCTTCTTTTTTGTTGTTGTGGAAATAACATGGAATTTCACATAAAATTTATTTATAATAAAATTGAAAGTGATATATACAATTAAAAATTTTAATTTGGTTTTGTTAGTATATTTAACTCTTGAAAATTTTTGCATACATACAAATATGCAATAAATAATATATGAATTTTTAACCAATTTTTTAGTTAAATTCAAAATATCAAAAATGAAGTGCAACATTTGATAATACATGAGTCACACGAGAACATACTATATAATTATGATATTAACTAGTTGTGTAATTGATTATAAATTCAGATTAAAATATTGCACTAAAGTATGTAAAATCTAATATTGATGAATAATAGGTATAAAAGAAACATATGGTACTAATTAGTGGTATAATGGATGCAATTGAAAATAAAATCAATATATAAGTTGTAGTACAAAGTTTTTTATTTTAATTTTTATATATAGTACTACCAAATATTTTTTACATAATATATCACATAACATAAGTAAAATAAGTTGGTTTTAATAATTGATAAATTATTTTTAAAAATAGTATTTTAGTGACATTAATTGACTTTTTTTATTTTTAAATTTTTTATGAGATTTATCACCCAGTGTGATACTTTTTGTTCATTAGTCTTGAAAAAATTTTTTGTTGGTTTAAATATTTTAAAAAATTGTGTGTGTAATATACCACTATAAATGTGTTCATTAATCTATTTATATATTTTATTATAGTACTATTAAAGATATGCCGATATCAAAATACCTTTTGAACGTATTATTGGATTTAAAAAAAGTTGCCAGAGAATTCTTCAAAAATTAAATGTTATCATTTTATAAATCATCATTTTCAATAAAAAAATATTGACTTGTAAATTGTTGTAACTCAATTATTTGTATAAATTATATGTAAAAGTGTTATATATAAATTTTCATACAAACGTATATGATGCACAACAGAAGGTAAACAACTCATTAGAATTATTAAGTTTATCAAATTTCAAGTTGTTACCAATGACATGCTAAACCACCATTTACATGCCAAGGGAAAAAATTTAGTGAAGTATTTTCAGAATTATGAAGCCATTCTATTAAAAAAGACATTTGAATACAGATTAGATATGTTTATACTTGAAAACTGACAAACAACGGTGGTATGTATTAATCTTATCGCTAAATTTAAATCTGTCGCCAATGAGTAATTAAACCAATAGTGAAAACAGAAACAATACTCCAAATTTTAAAATAAATCCTATAAATGATACAATGATAGATACATGGTTAGAATCAGTTACATATAGATTTGAATCCATTCAATTTAATATTCATTCATATAGAACAAGATGTAACGTTAAATTTTTAAAAAATGAAGGAAAATTCTTGTCGAGTAAAGTTTAAAAGGAAAAAAATATAATATCTATATTTTTAACAATAAATGTACAATAGAAATTCTTCATTTTTATATCTTATATGATTGACTAAAAATTACATTGTCTCAGGATTTTGGCTGGTGAATTGGAATCTTCTTTTGAACATATTTGGAAAAAGAAAGTTAGACATAATTTGAAAGATGAGGGTTGATGCAAGGACAATGTTCTATTAAAAGACGTTTTTCATTGAATAAATTGTATTCAATACATGAGTCAAAAAGAAAGCTTTATGTGAAGGAGTAAATCTACAAATACTCAATTGATTATCATCTCAGAAGAGTTAGATATCACACCTTTAAATGAGAAAAAATGGAAATAAAATCACAAATAGCTTAATGATTCTATATAGAAATAAATGTTTCTAAATTATCCAAAAAGATAACAACTCTGTTTACAATTTTCAAGAAATTTCTATTCCAATATTTCAAAACATAACTTTTTCCATTATTTCTCTTTACATTCACACAATTTAATCAAAGTTATAATCATTGCAATGCTGAAATATTTTCTATCACATTAAATAACTTATTTTCAACTATAATAAAAACATAATTTTTGCAAAAAAAAAAAAGATTTATAAAAACATTTTACTAAGTTTAGAGAAAATCAGAGGATTAGAACGCTGACGTTGGAGGTACTTACTTTATCGTGGATAGTCTGGATGTCGCCAACTTGTTTACCTTTTGTATTGCCGAACCGGCTACTGCTAATCTCTGCACAGCTCTCTATAGTAAACCCTGCGTGATTGATTATGCGCAGTAAGGTATTCTTTGAAGCGCATATATACATGGATTTACAAAGGATGTATCTCTGCGCATGTCTGGTAAACACAGGAAAGCATATTGATACATACATTTTCAAAGAGCGCTAATAAACACAGGAAGGCGTACTGATACATAGGAGAGTACAGAGGAAAGCAAATAAGTTTTACCTGTTGAAGTTTCCATCTTGTTTAAAATTAGTTTCGCACTTTTCCTTGAACAAATCTTTTAAGCACCGGGACAGATAACCGTATGTACATAATTGACCTGCAAAAAATAAAATTAATAATAAATATATATATTTAAAAACAAATATATATATATATTTATTATTATTAAAATGATATACTTCACAAGAATAATTAAATTATATAAAACCGTATATAAATGGATGAAATTAAGTAATGGATAAAATAAGTTGTTTGTATTATTGAACGAATAATGTTGAAAGTGGATCCTATCCCTAAAATGCTGTAGAAGCTTCATTTCCATGCCAATTTCTTAGGTTATTCAAATTCATATAGACATTTTTTGTTATTACAGCACAAAAATGAAATGTTTCTAGCCTTAGTTGAAAAGTTAAATCCTTATTTATTAACTTATCTTAAGAAAAAGATCATTGTTTTTTAGGTGTCGCTCTATTGCAATTAGCAAGATTCGGGCTGAACTGGTTGTGTAGTTAAAAACATAAAATGTTTTGCTTGTAAAAATCGAAGTTTTTAAAGTGAAATGTTGATATTTGAATTACAAAACTATAGAAACCTATATATTTTTAACATTATGTTAAAATATAAATAACCTTCAAGGAATGCGGTAACAAATGCCCGAAACAGAAGGTGCCATGTAATTAGATTATGAAGGAAACTTAATATCCTGTACCCGAGATATTTCCATTTACCGAGTTAGTATAAGTAGATTAATACCCTATGTTGAAATCTGTCCAGCATGATGAATGTTTTGAAACAGACTTCATGATCTCCAATTGCAGTTAAGTGATAAGGACGACAACTGAGTCGACTCTCCGCTCGAATTCCATACCACACCAATGAAACAATTTAACCAATCTAATTTTTCAAAAATGCCTCCTTGATGTGTATTCTACCCTTTTTTCTGAAGAGTAAAGAAACATTTATTTCAAAGCAGAACAAATCATAAAAAATATACTATAATATTGATGAAATCATTTATTAACATTTTTTTGTCTAGTGATTCAAACCTGAAAAATTTCATCTCTACATAGTATTTTTTTTCTCACAATTATAGTTTCCTACCACTTCCCAAGTCAATCGTTCTTATTTTAAACTATATTTTCTCTCTATGTATCCATTTATTATTTTTTTTTGTTCAACAATCCACAACTTTTTATTTTTTCTTGTGTCATAGAAAGAAATAGCAGAGTAAAACCGTTTACGTTTAGTTGATATGGTAATGATGTTTCAAATTTTCAATTAAAAAAACTCAATATATATTTTTATGATAAATTCTTTTTTAGTTTATTCATAACTTTTATTCATGAAGGGAGAAACTTAATATAATGTACCAAATACATATAATATTTATTAAAAATTTATTTATTTAACCTAAATTAAATGTTAGAGAGTCAAAAAATCGCTTTTAAAATGTCTTTCGAGAATTATAGATTTTTAAATATAACTTTCGATTAATAAACTTTACGTTCGATTAATTATTTGACATTCAGTATATATTGATGTACAGTAGCTATCTGTTAATATGATCATTTCGGGACTTATAATTTTTATAATGCTGATTGGTCCATAACAATAAATGAATTGTATGAAAAAATTCATTAATTATAGTTGTTGTATAAATTATTAATTTCTTGTTGATTCAATCCTATAAAGTTCCTAATAGTATTGATTTTTAAGGCTTATTTATCGGTGTTACACCATTTTTTCAAGTATCAAATACAGGACTCATCTTGATTTTTATGAAGGGCTTCCTTCAATATATTTGTCTTCGTTGGAATCATTAACGTTTATTGTTTAGTCTTGTTCAAAAAATAAAGTAAAGCTTTTTAAAAATTTTAAAAACAGGCTTTGAAAATTGTTATATACTAAAAGTCGTTTTAAGTAACTTTCATACCTGTTAAGGCTTTCAATTTTGTCTTTTAACACTCTAATATTTTATTAAGTTATCTTTTTATTTAATCCATTTTTCTTTCATAACTCAGTCGCAAGAAAAATCAACTATATGTTCAGTGTATGTCAGTTTAATAGATTTCTCCAATCCATGTTGCTTTTGTCCAGACAAAAGAATGTGAATTCTCATCGGACGGGAAAAATGACTTCGCGTACAAATGTTTTCGTAGAAGAGGGCAAAGAGTTCCACGAATGTGAATCTCTGGTTACTATTGACGGATCGCTTTATTCTTTACTTCAAAACTGATAACAATAAACGATGCTTTGATCGGACTAAATGGAAGCGGATTTTTTGTGTACATTCTAATACATAATTTCGACGGTCAGAAGATTTTGATAATATAAAGTGAATGTTAATAAGATCACATTAAGAGGCTTTCAATGTTTTTTTGAGAAAAAAAATAAAGCAGATGGGTTTATTTAAGTTTTATTGTGGAATTAATGTTTTACAAATATTAAAAAGTGCAAGATAACTTTCTTTATTTCAAAAACTAATCCTAATTGTGCCTGTAATCATGATTTTTTTTTCTAATCAGAGAAATTTCCTTCATATATTATAAAAATTCTCTAATCTTTACTATTATTAATTTTAAATTTATGAAAAATTTCTGTTGAAATTTTTTAAAACTGAAATAGTTTGTTAATCCATTGAGCCAATCAATCACAATCTGATATACTTTGCATTTCCTATAAAATGTGATTCAGTATGATATAAATTTATTAAAAAATTACTTTGAAGCAGGGTTTTAAAAAATACTTAAAAGAGCTAGCGATGCCGTCCCTATAAATCTCATAAAAGGAGAAATATTTTCATTCTGTTAAATTTAAAAGAAAAAAAAATATGTTAACCATTGCCAAAAATAAATTAACCAAACAATGATGAATTAAGTAAAATATTTAGTCTTATTATTTACTTTGTTTTGGTATATTTCTCACCTTATAGTACAAATAACTAAATTAATTTTCTGGAACGTGTTAGAAGAATATACCATTGTTGTTTAGTTTGTTATTTATTTCGAAGAATTCTTTCGATCAGATATTTCTTTACATCTTTTCAAAAACTTAAAAAATTATAAAAAAGTTCCTTTAGTTCCTTGAGATTATTTTTTTAAAATAAAATATTATAGGTTAGTTTTTCTTTATTCCAACTTACTTTTGAATCTCAATCTTACCAGAAATTACTTACCAATGAACTGACCGCTTAGAAGCCGACCTGATATAAGTTTTTTGTAAGAGAACGTTTTCATTTATTGATTAAGTGACAGTGAAAACGGTAATTTAAATAAAAAAAGCTTGAAAATAGCAATACTTTTGTAAGGTATACGAAGTTTGTTTTGAACATTTACTGAACTTTTATGACAGAAAAAAGAAATTTAAAATTTTTATTAAAAAAAAGCTTGTATGTGTTAATAATAATGTAATAACAATAAAAATATTTCAGTCTTTTTAATTTAAAAAGAAAATGTATTTTTTAGATCTTGAGCAAACAAAATTTTTAAAATCTTTCATTCCTAGTCACCCCACCTCAAAAAAAAAAATTCTATCAGTAGAATTAATTAAACAATTGTTTGTAGACGATTCTGTAAAACGGTCATATTTAATACTTCTTCTCTCTCTCTCTCCACCTTTTTTTTGTGTATGTGTGTGTAAAAAAACTTTAGCAATATGGAGAAAAGAATGATATTGGTCAATAATTTTTATAAAATTTTTATAATGGATTTTCATAAAAATATATAATCAGCAGATGAAAAAATTGTAAATTGTTACTCCATATACAAATTTTTAGGCACCCACCTTCCATTTACTCAGTATTTCAGCCTAATTTCTGAAAAGAAACGCACAAAAATATTGTAATAGCACATTCCTATAGTTTTGAAGTTTCTTTTTATTATTTTTACATAAATTTATTCACATAACAATTTTTTAAAATTTCAGTTCTTTTGTCAACTTTGACGTCAGTATTACATTGAAACTTGAATTGAAAAGAAAAAGAAAATATTAAATAATACAATGACATATACTAACTAACGACCGTAGATATTCAAAGTATGGTTAAAAAATTATTGATATCATTAAAAAATAATAAAGTTTGGAAAAAAATGATTACTATAAGAAATAATTTATTTAAAATAGCGTTTAATTATACGAATAATTAATTTAATAATTAGCATATAACTAAACTTTTATTATCCATTTTCATTACTGTTCTTTTTTAAATATTAATCTAATTCCTTTACAAAATGGCACTTTATGCCAATGCGGTATCACGAAATCACATTAAAGTGGTTCATTTTTTAATAATATTATTATTAATTAGAACTTTATGCCAAAGCGGAAGCACAAAACCGGATTACAGCAAAGTAAAAAAAAATTAATTAATTAATTAGGATCTACTTTCTAAAGCGGATGTAAAAGAACCACTTCACATTTAGCAGAGATCTATTTGCTAAAGCGGATGTAAAATAACCGCTACACATCTAGCAGATCCAAGCATCTAAACACTCGCAAGGAAGAAACGAATGGGTAAACGACGACGGTGAGCCATTGCACCCTTTGTTTACTATTTGGCGATAACCTTTGGCGACCATCCACGATAAAGTAAGTACCCCCAATATTTCACTAGCCATTGTCTATATTTTTGAAGTATACCTAAATAGTATCCAAAAATACATTGTTTGTGCCTACATGCACTAATACCCAGTTATAATTTTTATGCACAGACACTTTTCTAGTTAATCTTTCAATAGTTGCACCAGGATGGGAGACTATGTCCAAATGAAAATCAATTGATTCAACAGATACATACTTATTCAAGTATTTGATCATGGAATCGCCAATAAAGAGAGCCTTCACTGTAAAACAGCAAGATAAAATTGATTTCTTTCAAAAACTAGTAACAGTCAAAAGCAGATAAATAAACTGTCAAAAATGCAGAAAGTGAAAAAAATTAAGAACCAAGGCAATGAAGATGTTCCAAGAATTATAATAGATAATACCACAAATTAATTAAAAACTATCAAATTCGATACACCACTTAATAATTAAATGAAGAAAATTGAAATTATACACAAACAAAATGAACAAAAAGAATCACAAGGGAGCTTTAATCTGAAAATTGAAATTACGAACTAAAGATAGTAATAAGATCTAATTTATCCAAGTAAAAACAAATAGTCAAATAAGATGTAAAAGTTTTATAAGTTAAAAGTATAAATAAACTTTGTTTCCTAGTTAACCCTAACTAGAACGTTCAATTAACCCTAATTAGTATGCACTAATTCCAAATATCAAATTAAGTAAAGTAAAATAAATCTACATAATATGAATAAATATTGAAAGATAAATAAACAATAGAAATAAATAATATAAGAAAGAACAAAAACAAAATTCTTATCTCTACATGCAGATAAAAGATATATGAGATTCAACACACACGTCTCCGAACAGGCAGAACAAACAGAATAATGATTTAATTAATATTGGTACATAAGC
>JAOUZG010003205.1:1113578-1139264 GCA_026289955.1 Argiope argentata
CAATTATTTTTGTATCATTTTTTTAAATCGATAGTAATAAAATTAATAAAATTAATTATGAAGCCCTTTTTAAGCATCTTGTAA
Source organism: Argiope argentata (assembly GCA_026289955.1). Classification (NCBI taxonomy): domain Eukaryota; kingdom Metazoa; phylum Arthropoda; class Arachnida; order Araneae; family Araneidae; genus Argiope; species Argiope argentata. The sequence continues at coordinate 1,113,663 of JAOUZG010003205.1, forward strand.
AAATCTGGTTGGGTACCGGTGCTCAACTTATTTTGTGGCCGACTGTACTTAACAGTCGGCGTCTCGTGTTGTACTTATTTTGATTTGTACCTTTGCATCCCATTTCTCCAAAAATTTGAGACAATTCAGAATCCACACTATGGCAGCTCATATTCGTGGTCCATTTATCCATGATTGGGACAAAATCTATGAATAATTGTATTAGTTTATGTAAAAAAATCTCCGCACAAGGAGCGTGTGCTGCTATCGTATCGAAAACAAACGGCTTAATGGACATTATTGAGCAGCTACTGATAACAAGTGAAAATTCTATTAAACGAGATTTAAAAAAAGTAAATTACAATAAAATATACCAAATTTTTTTTATATAAACTCAGCTTTACTGTAAACTCAACAAACCCATCGTTAATAATTTTCGTGTTCAAATATGTTTTAAATCAAGACGAGTGTTTAAGATTAATACGCTAATCTAAACCTCACCTGTTCTCGTAATCCTGTAATAATTGGTCCGCCTTCAAAGAATTGACTGCCTTTAAATTTTGAAAGGTGGACATAGACTTGATGTAGCCGGCGGCATCTGCTACTCTTCCCAAGTATGTTTGGCCTATGTTTTGGATTCTGTGCATTGCGAAAGGAAGAGAAAAAAAGCAATTAGTTATCAATTCTTTTGGCATGATCTGATATCACATAAAATTACTAAATTGACTCGTCTCCGTATAGGGCATAGACGTTTCACTCATAAGCTTTTTTTATGCAAAAATTTGCGTACCTGCAGAATTTGCAAAGTACATTTTACTATTCATGATATTTTAATTCATTTTCTCCAACATTACAAGATTTGGTGGGTGTAAAATACCACCCAAATATTTTTAAATTCTTGAGAGCTATTTGTTTCCTTTCTTGCGTATAGTTTTTTTTTAATATTTTGTGTTTTCCTTTTTGGGAGTTTTTATATTACATAATTGTATCAAACTTTCATGAATCTGTGCTTTAAATTCAAAATTGCTAAAATTTATTTTTACGTCCTGCTTATTCCATTTTATTTTCACACATCTACAACTATAATTTAATACGTGAGTGTTTTGAATATATTTTATACTTTTACTATTTGATTGACGCAGTATGGCCAGATATGGCTTTTGTGCCAGTAAACCCCACAAAACAAACCAACCAATCACACAAAATTAAGAATTAATAAGCAAGTTATATTTTGCAATGTTCACATTTTTGGAATTTCACTTCTTTGGAATACACTTGCTTTGCGATTCCTTCAAAGTAAGTTTTTTTTGTTGCATTACAATTCACATGAGAAAACACTAGAAATGGCAGATTATATTGCCTTTCTTTTATTCGTGGAGACTTTATTTATGACGGGTGCATAAATAGAGTTTTTCTGGTAATATTGATAAGTCTGAGGAATGAAGACTATGAATTTATACCTGAAATTAGGTATTGATATCACATTATTATCTAGAGGGAATTCACTGAGCGATGTAATTATGTTCCCTTGCTTTGCTTCCCGTTTGTTTATATTTTATCCTCTTTACTTATCCTTCACAATAAGGGTGTTATAATATATGTATATAATAATAATAATTTTTCAATATAACTTTCTGTTGGGTTCCGAGCCACGTCGGTGTTTTTGGAAACGAGTTGGCGGATAATGCTGCAAAAGAAGCTTCTTCGTTTCCGCAGCATCCTCTTGTACATACAGATGCAAAGAGAACGTTGTCTGATTTTATTAACCAGTTATGGCAGTAAGACTGGGAAACACAGATCCGTCAATTACAACTTCTATCGATTTGTGGCCTGTACCTATGTGAGAGGTTGATGTAAAACTGGCTCGTCTTCACATAGGGCACACTCGTGTTACTCGTAAACATTGGTTGTTTGGAGATGAAGCACCGATATGTCCGTTTAGAATTTACCATTTTACACTAATTAATACAATGCCCCTCTTTAAATTACCATCGAAACCACTTGTTTTCTTTGACATTATCATTAACACATTAAAGGCGGGAATCGTAGTACTGCGATTTATCTCGACTAGCTTAAAGGCGGGAGTCGTAGTAATACGATGCATCTCGACTGTAGCTTAAAGCCGGGAATCGTATTAGTACGGTTTGCAGCTACATTGTAATTAGTGTTTAGTTCTTTTTAAATATTTCTTGTAGTTTTAACAGTTTAAATAAACTTTTTAAAGTCTAATTTATTTTTAATGATTACACAAAATATCGCCCGCTCTAGGTCTAAACACGAGGTGGTGCGGTCACCGCGTTTCCTAGCATACTTTTGTCAAGATCCCCGCCATTTAATGTGTTAACTTATTCTTGACTTAGTGGGTAAGTTTTTGTGGGGATTCTTGACTTAGTGGGTAAGTATCCCCACAAAAATATATTTCGCTTCCTAAAAGTCACTGGGCTTTATAATTCTATTTAGATTTTATTGACTTTTTAAACTGTTTCTGCCTCACTTTCTTGTTTTACTTTTCCTCTCTGCATATTGAGTTAATGGAAAATTCAATTTATTTTTTGATCCCGCTTATAAACTGCAATTGAAATAGTTTGAACTATTTTCTTGGCGCAGTTTGGCCTAAACATGACTCTTGCACCATTAAAACCCAACCTACCAACATAAGCTTTGATTAGTGTTGGACCCTGTTGCTCAAGCTTGAATAGAAACAGAAGCAATAACTTTTTTATTGGTTTATTCATTATTTTCTGATTAAGATGCTACTGCCAAACAAATTAAATGTTATCTCGTACAAATTACGGTGTTTTGTCTCCAAAGTTTGTTGGAGGAACAGAATGTTGTAATTGGTACTTTACCTTACGACGCTGTCGAATGGGAATTCGATGTTATTGTATTGTTCGAATATTTGCTGCACCCTGGGTGATCTGTATGGTTTGAGGTCGTCATACAGAAACTGAAAAATAAATGCATAATATTAATTTCTGAAGACACCAATAATAATAAGGCAGCATGTGAGATTCAACAAGCTGCCTGATCTTTTTTTAGAAATAACAATATATTCAGTCTTTTTCAATACTTTTTTTTTGTATTTCATTTCACTCTCATTAGTATTCTCAATACATTTAACTTGTTCTGATAACAGATATTCAATTAACCTTTTTTGCAAAAGTTTTTAATATCTTTACCAACCAAATCTTCCATCAGAGAAGACCGGCTGGTTCCTCCATCAAACAACTGGTACAAGTGGCCAACCCAGGTTTCTTCCTTTCCATCTCAGGAGATAGGTCATCCCCATACCTACATTTCGCGACTTGCTAGTGGACGCTTAAGATGTCTTAAATTCTCTGGGCGAAATTAATACTTTCCCCTTTGTCCTAAATGCCAATTCTTCCAAGGTACTCCCTCTCACATCCTTGACCGCAGTGTAGGGGATATTTATTCATCTCCTTGGACAGTCACCGACCATATCAGAATCAAAGGTTTATTTGATCTGGTCTGTCTTTCTCAGACCATGATGGAGAAAAGAAGAAAGGTTGTTGAGTACTTTGCTACCAATGCGCCAAGTTGGCCAGGCCAATTTTCTAGATGGAGATAAGAAGACCAACCAAATGGATAAAATTTATCTTACTTAATGATAATATCGTGAAGAAAAATTTTTGGACATTAGAAAATCTTGGATCCATGTTTAAAAATATAGCGTATTTAAAAACAATTTTAAATTGCCTAGAAATCTAAGCTTTATTGCGTTTTTTAAAACTCTTTAATTCCATTTTTTTTAAATGTTTGATTATTTTATTCAGTGGAGGGCGTATTGAAGAAAAGTTATTTAGGTTATTTGTTAATTTAAAAATGTATAACATCTTAAGTTGCCTTTTTGCCGGGAGAAATTTTAACATTGATGACCATTACATTTCTTATATGAGGATCTATACGAATTTTATGTAAATATAGCTACGTATGGAGTTTCCAGTATTATATGATATATGGTATGTAAATAGTTTTAAAACTCTACTTCGAAATCAATAGATATCCACGTTTCCTTGAAGCATAATTTAGATTAGAGAATTGAATTCAATGATTAAATATTTACTACATCATGAATAATATAAGTATTTAGTTGTTTTTTCCAATTGAAAGCCCCGCCTCTGTCATGTAATGTCGTTTGGGGGCAAAAAAAAGCATCACAAAATGCTTATAATCAGAAGTCCTTTCTGCTGCACAGACTTGAAAAGTTGACCGACTTTCTGATTTAAAAATCTTTAAGGCTATCCTATCTTCAAAGTGAAAGTATGCCTCCGAAATTATGCATCGCTTCGACTTTTTTGTTTGTGATCTTCCATGTATAGTTTTTAAATATTTACAAACAAGCATAGCTACATGTACAGTTAACAGCCATTTTTGAGTGTACATTTGATTTAAGATAAATGCTAAGTCATTATAATATGATTTAAAATTCTACAAATTTCAGAGTTATTTAATTTTTTATTCAACTCCAGGAAGCAGGATAATTCTGTGTCAGACTTTTAGATTACAGTATGTAACATTTGGTTGGTTGCTGTCGTGTCCAGTTGAAGTCGTCAAATTACTCCATGTGCCAGAATCACGGCCTTGGCAATGTTCACATTCTTGCCATTGTAGAGCCTCTCCGTAAGGGGAATTCATCAATGGCCTATAAGCTTCTCATGATGGCCGGGCAAGAAAAAAATGCGTTTCGGGGTAAGTTCCTCCTCTGGGCAGTTCCTACATAATTTGTAGGTTCTTCAGCCGTTTTTATTTATGGTCATTCCACAGAAGTGTTGGGTTCTAAGTTTTGAGATAGTTTTGGTAATAATCCTGTCTGCATTAATGGCACTTAATTGATGTACCTGTTTGATGTGTTTTAACCTCAGTTTGTATCTCGCAAATGCATTAGCATCTCCCAAAGTTACGGTGCTGGTAGAAATGTAAGAAATAATACAACAAAAAATAGTTTTCTCTCTTGAGATTCACTTTAATTATGTTATTTGAATTCTCTTGGAAACCATACTAAATTCGGAATAGTTAATATTTCCCAGAAATCAACCTCAAACATAGATAGTATTATCAGGATTTCACTTCCATTTATACAAATAGATCCATATTGACTTGTAACATTTCATTCGTGTCAAATCTTTTAAACTTCTTTTTAGTTTTATAATTTCAGAAAGGAAAACAAAACTTTTTTTTCTCTTTCGTTTGTGAATTAATATTACTGGATTTTCGAATTTTTCTGCATTTTTGGATCACTTACTTGAGTGTTTGTTCTTTATATACTTACTTGCGCTGTAACATTTTAAATAATACATTGTAAAAATGTATGGTCTTCTTGCAATCCAAACAAATCCTAGAAGCCGTATCACTTATCAAATCAGAAAACCTTGTTTGTGACCTGGAACTTACCTTATTGGTTAGAAATTCTAACTGATTATCCGTGGTGTCATCTCCTATGATGGGATACATGACAGGAGAAGAATATATAGCTAAGACACCTCCAGGAGCTAACACTCTGTCTGCCTCTCTGAAAAAGGCCTGTGTGTCCAACCAATGAAAACAGGTGGCAGCTGTTAGCAAATGGACGGACTTGTCACTGACTGGCAAACATTCAGCTGGAGCAACCCTGAAAAAAAATTAAAAAATTATCCTGTAAAATATGAGGTGATTTTAAAGATTCATTCATTTTTAAAATCATGTATTGCATTACAAATACAAATAACCTATGGACATAACTGTTAAGTCATTAAATTTTCTGCATACTCTACAAATGCTGTGTGTGCTCTCTGGATTACATGTTGGTAGTTTAATTTATTTAGCTACTGACTTTCCTTTCGTTAGTTAAATTCTTTCCATATATTTTGTCGCATCATTTAGCCTATGGACATCATTGAATTCTAATGTTTTTGGTAGTGACATTTGTTAGTACATAAAGTTAGTGAATGTGCTTACAGGGGAAGAATTCACAAGGCAAATCAAATAGTTTGAGGGGGCCAAGGAAATAAAGTGAGATCACCCTCACAAGTATGATTCATCCATCGATGAGATTTTCCGTGCTGATATCGATGGACTTTTAATGTTTCAACTGATAGAGTATCCTTAAAATCATCAGCCAGTTATGATGGTTTTACGATTCTTTGATTATAAATTTGATAAGACTTAAAAATACTTATGTACTAAGAAATACACTGGGCGGCTACTTTATTGTTGACAGTTTTATGAAAATGAGCATATTGCGTCACATTAGTGCTTCGAGAGGGCGAGATAACCCCAAAAAGGGAATGCAAAACCGAGTGAACTATCAATTGCATAGTGTTGCTTGCGAAGACGCGGGCAGAAAACATTTGAATATCGGGGGATTTTAGGTACTCGGAGCATCGGAAGGAGAATCGCTGGTCCTCCCAGTTCAGAAAAAATTGTTAACAAATCATAAAATCCATCATTAAAAAGTATTACTGATATGGATGCTCATAAGCGTAAAGTCTGATGCTCCACAAATGTGCTTTTTGGAATAATCGTCCACAAAAGATTGTTAAAGCTTTCATTATCATTTTGAGTCTTACCGTGTAAACATTTTTTTTCAGTAAGTTTTGATCACATAGCTACATGTATGTTGGTTTAATAATTTTTATAATGTTCTTTGGAAGACCAACGTTGCCTTCTTTCAACTTTTTTCCGCAGGAAATTGCACGTTGGTATTTACACCAACTGACCTTTCCTGTTGGATACTGTCCATGCATGGGCTGTTTATTACTGGATCATGTGTGAGCAAATGCAGCAATAGTTGCACTCTGCATCTCCAATAATTTTCCTGCATTAGCTCCGATTGCTATACCATAGTAATTCTGTGATTTATTTATAAAGGAGTCGGTCAATTTCCCTTTACCACCGAGAGATTTGTTTGATGATTTTAATTTTCTTAAACGAGTGTTCACTCGTTTCTGAGTATGTCCAATGCATTCCAGTTTTGAAACAGAGTCGTTTTCATAGATGTCTCTAACTGCATCATAGCCCTTGGAGTTCCCATTTCCATAGTATTCAGAATAAATGAGTTTTCGGCAACTCTTGGAACGCTCAACGATTCCGTAAGCACCGAATTGCTAGATGAACCCTTGTGATTTGCGCAGTGATGTTTTGGTGTACATGATATATTTAGCTTTCTCACATGACACCTTTGGCAAAATTAGGACATCACTTTCAATATCTAATACTTTACCACAGGTCACAGATATTGCACTAACAATTCCATTCAGTGATGAAAACCCTCTTCTTTGCCATGTACCGTCAACTGATGCACCACATTAGTGATGGCTGCTGGATTTTTATTTTTTTGTTTTATCCCAGCAGCAGCATTATTCATTGACTTTTCTGCAACAGAACGAGCAGCACGGAGAAGCTTCAGCTCCTGCATTTTGAATGCCTGTTGAGAAATAAAAGATGGAATATTTAATGTTGCAAAAAATTTCTTGCCAGCCGTATAACCTTTCTCAATGACTCGAAGTGCAGAGACAATTCGAGTATTTATTTCATTGCAAGTGTTTTGCTTTTTAAATGTAGCAAAACCTTTGTAATATAAACAGTCCTTGCATTTCAAAACGAAATTTGAACATAATCCAAAGGTTGACTCCTCTGTCAAGCACAAGTCGTCTTTGATGCACGAAGGACAACATAAAAGAGTAAAAACACTTACTAATATCTCGATATCCATTAATCGAAATCCTGAAAGGTTATTTGCAATCATACCAGAAACATCTTTTTCACATAACTGTGAATTCAACAATTTCATTTCACTGCAAGTTTTTTTTTGTTTTGTTTTGAACATGATGCATCTACAGGAACAGCAGTTTCCATGAAACTTTAGTTTCTTATTTCTGTTAACTTTTCCCGCCCTTTTAAAACACTTGTTAAACAACAACAAAAAATAAATATTAACGACAAACTAAACCAAATTCACTTGAAAAAATAAGGAGAATGAATATAGCACGAGGCGAGCAGATGTTTTTAAACGTAAACAATATTCGAGAAACAGCTGTTGCCAATCTTTTCTGTATATTAAGAGCTGAAAATTAATTCAAACTTAAGTGGCTTACGTATAGTGCGTCATAAATTGAAAAAATGAATGAATTTGATTTAGGAAGCATGTATTTGGTCAACAGACGAAAAATATCCAACTTCCGGTTTCGTTTTTAGCTACTTTCAATTACATATATTTTCATATCTCCATTTCTAATAATCGTGGAAGAAAAAATAAACATAGTTTTGAAAGCTAAATAAATGTACTTTAAAATAAAAAAAAGGCGAATTGTGATCAAAAGTGGCTTTTTAGACGTAGACGGATACCTTAATTTCTACTGTATTGACCTAACCATAAGCTCTGTTGAACTTCTACCGTTGTTGAATTTGACAGTTGAGGATGATCTGCGTAATAGCGATAACTTTTCCTTAATAATTTTTCATGTTGGCAGATTAAGGGGTGCGACTATTCGTCCTCTGCGCTTTCTATTCGATCTCGCAAACTACCTCAATGAGATTATCTTCAGTAATGCAAACATTTCGAAGGCTGTACCAAATAGTGTTACTGGACAATGAGTGCCGCTAACGTCACCATTCCGGAAAATTCCCCACGTCTAAGAAAATTTCGTAGGCTATGGTGGAATGAAGCCTGCCGCGACAGTTATAAGGGGGGAAAAACCTCTGGAGTCTATTAGAAGGTACCCAACGACTGAGAAGTTGACTGCTTTTAAAAAAGCCAAGACGCTAGCACGTCGCATTCGGTATTATAGTCAGAGAGAATCATGGGTTAACTTTGATTCATCCATCGCATCTTCCACTTCTAGTAAACTTTTATTTAAAAAGATAAAGGCCGCTAATGGGATCTCTCGTGAAACTTCTATTCATGTTTCAAAAATCGGTGATATGATATATTCGAGCCCATTAGCTGTTGCTAATCTTCTCGGCCAAGCATATTTGCACTAGTTTCCGGAACTGAATCTTACAGCCCTCAGTTTTTCGTTATTAATCCCCTTAAACGGAAATGACGAGTCCAGCTCGTCATAAACTTTCCTGAACAACCTGATAATGCCGAGCTGGACTAGACAGAAATTATTGAGGTTTGATGCTTTTTTTTGAGAGAAATATGCATAAGTCGTATCGAGTCTATTGCATTGATATACTTGTGTGTGCAGACTTCTAGCTACAGTTAGAATATAATTAGTATAAATCTATAGGTAAAGTGTTGAAACACGTATTTACTTTCGTTTAAATACTATGCATAACTGTAATACTTTTGTTAAACATTAATAAAGAATTAACCGACAGTAATTATATATATAACCATTCATATAAATGTGTGAAACAAATATTATTTTTAATAATAACATATTATGTGAGCAACAAAACCGTAAGTTTCTGTATCAATCCCTCCTCTTAAATCTAAGGAAATTAAATCGTCTGCCAGAGCAGTGCTCTGAAAACAAATGGTCGTTCAAAGGGGTTAAGAATCGCGCGGAGTGGTTGCCTCTGTGCTTCAAAGCCCGAAGTACCATTCCTTGTAACTGGGAATTCAGGATTGATGAACTGTAGGCGAGTCCATGAGATGGAATGGCGTAGATGGATACCAGCCCTGGCCTAGATGGAATGGCGTATAACATGCTTCGCCATTTGAATATACAATGACGAGAAGCTATTGTGATACCTGTCTTTAAATCTGGCAAAGAACCATCTGTCCTTCTGAACTACTGGACGATTGTTGTTACAAATTGTCTGTGTAGACCTTTGGGTGAATGGTCAACGCTCATCTGATATTTGAATGGGAGGAACAAGGATGCATCTCCCCCTTGCAGTGTAGTTTCCGTAGAGGTCAGTCTACTTTTGACAACCTCGTATTACTGGAAACCCAAATTTGCAACGCATTTGTTTGGAGGAAGCGTCTTGTTTTCATATTTTTCGATACATAGAAAGCGTGCCTGACGCTATGGCATACTTTCCACACTATTTAATTTAGGTTAATATTTTAAAATAAAATAATGTTTGGAAATGATTAATAATGCTTGATATTATTCGGACGCCTTGTGAATATTTTGAGTCGTAAGTGATACATTTACTGTAAGATTATTATTAAATCTTGGAAGACGACGTTAGTGAAATAAAACTTTATTCTCTCATCTAAGTAGAGGTTACAGGTATATAAGTAGTTTTAGAACAACAACAAAATGGATGATGCCACCCAAGCCAAATGAAAGTATGTTAAATGGTTTGCTTGCTTGCTTGTCGCAACATCCTCCCCCCCCCGGTCAATCTCCAGAGGTATGAACAGTTGGATTGGACGAATAAGCACCTTTCCTTTGGCTCGAAAGATGCAGGTACAAATTATTCCGTCCCACCATCCTCCCCACCAAGCTGAAGATTCTTAATACCATTTATTGATTTGAACCTTTATATTTATTCTAATTACATCCTGTAATATTTATAAATGCACACATACCAAATTTAATTGAATCAGTGTTATTGAATAATAAACAAGATATTCAAACTTCCATGAAAGGTTGTCCTACCTATATTCTATATTGCCAGTTTTTCTTGCCAGTGTGGCCTCTCGTATCTGAGACTTGCTGACATCACAACCTACGACTGACCGGAAGTAGGGTGCCAAGACTACGGTGCTCTGTCCAGTGCCGCAACCTACATCTATAGCCGTACCGAAAGGCATAGGGACCTGAGAAAAAAATTGTATTCACAATAACATGAAAATTCGTTTTATTTCTTCTTGTAAGATCATGATAAAATAACAGTCAAGGCAATAGTTTAAGTTTCATGAGATAATGGAATTGGATTTCTTAAATTTCTAGGAAAACCCTTCCATAATTTTAAGATAAATATATAATTTAACCGATTCATAAAGTGTTTTACAGTCTCTACAATCGCCCCATCTTCGTCCTAGAAAGCACCCCTTGGTCCTAAAGATCCTAAACCTTTTTAATAGACTTTTCTCTCGTGATTTTACCATTTTACTATGTTGGGTACCTTCTCATGTAGGCATTGGTGGTAACGAGAAGGCGGACAGTTCAGCCAAATCCGCTACTACAACAGCAAATATTAGCATCCCTGTGAGTGATCTAAAAAAACACGTAACTTTGCTCTACCTCTCAAAATGGCAGGTTCGATGGGGACCTGTTAACAGGAAACAAACTTCATAGCATTAAACCTTGTATTGAACCTTGGCTCTGTCTTCCAAATAGAAAATTAGACACAGTTATAACCCGTTTTCGCATAGGTCACACTAGATTCACCCATCCACCTACTTTTGGGAGAAGAGGCACCGATGTGCTCTCGATGCTATTGCAGCATGTCCGTTTACCATATTATCTGTGAATGTCCAAATTTTAGTACTCAACGTTCAGATCATTTTAACAATTTCACATTACCTCATTTGCTTGATAAAACATCACATGCTCATCTTTTCGTTTTTTTTTTAAATCAATAGGATTTTATCCCTATATTTAGTTATTCTACAGCTTTTCTTCAAACAATTTCATATTGTCTTTAATGGCTGAAAATTTATATTATCCCCCCAAAACACAGTTTGGTGTAGCATAGTGAATACCATGCCTCTTGTGCCATTAAAATAAATAAAAAAAACTCATACAAGGACTAAGCGCATTCTAACAACAGTTGCCATTTTTTCAATTCCCTGTTATTTATTAGTACAAATTTAAAAAAAATTTCGAAGTTATTTACATAAATGTGGCAATGTTGAATGTAACGATTAAATGAAGGAATTTTATTTTTGGTGTATTAAGAATTTGTACATTTTAGAAAAAATGAAAATGTATGACTAAATTAATCATTAACTATGTTGCGCTTCTTAATTCTTTATAGCTTTTTCTAAGATATTCATTCCGTTATGAAATTACTAATTCATTTTAATTTTGGAAATTTTTAAATAAATGTTTTAATAATTATTTTGTTATATTGCTACATCATTTATTGTTATTAAGATTCAATAATTTTAAATATATCAATAAATGATTGTTAAACAAATTCTGAATGATGGATAAAAATACACTTTTAACACATTGACTGCCAGCTACGAGATACCTCGATTTAAGCGTGTGCATCAAAACTGCCAGCTACGAGATATCTCGTGGTGCGTGCTGCAATTTTAGATTAATTACAAATGGCTATTTTAGTTAAAAAAATATTTTAAAAAGGTGAATGAAAAATTTATATGGAGTGAAAAAAACGTATTAATTTTCAATTTTTATTATAAAAATTATAACTAAAACGGTTATATTGTAATAATCATATTTATATATATGAATGTATTACATAAATTAAAAAAAATATATTTATTGTTGTTGCTGAATATGATAAACTCTAAAACAAGGATCAACGCAAAGTGCTGGCTTCTCGGGGCACTGTGGAAAAAAAAATATCTAGTCTCTTTATGTTTTCCTTCTTTGTGCAGAAATATATATATAATATAAGTTACTGATACAATATTGTAATGGTATTTACTGCAATTTTTATTTAAAAAAAAAGAACACGAGATAACTCGTAAGTGGCAACCAGCATAGAAATTTTATTCAGTGGTGCCATCTACGAATTATCTCGTAGTGGTGTTTTTTTTTCAATAAGTGTTTTTTTTTCAATAAACATTACTGTAAATGCCATTTCAATATTTTAGCAGCAACAATATAATTATATTTTGTAACCTTTCATGTATTCTTCAGAATAAAACCTTGGCGCCCAGGGCAAGACGCTCTAAATATGTCTGGCAATTAATGGGTTAAAGGACATTCGTTTTTATACTTGTATTTAGACCTTTTACAGTTGTTTGTATTTGCATTGTTTCTTACTAAATTTTCATTTTCATATGTTTACACCCGTGTTGTTCATATAGTATTATCACGCATTTAATTTTGCAGTACTATATTTTTTAGTTTTATGTCGATGGCATAGATTTTACATTCAATTGACTTAGAATCTTCTCTGATTTTACCGTTTGCTTGGCGCAGTATAACCAAATATTGTTCTTGCGCTTTTAAATCACAAACAAACAGTATGCACCACGTGAACAATAGAGAGAGGCACAATACCGAGAACTCAATTCAATAAATTTAGGAAAATCTAATTTTATGCTAATAAATTTAAAATGACCAGATTATGCTTACTCTAGTAGCATTTTGGAACTGCATTTCATATATTTTTCCTATTCATTTAACGAGTTCAAAAATCATTAGCATTAGTTTGATTTAAACTGAAAGACTTCGTTGAAACAATTTGATTTTTTTTAAAATTAGCGTTAAATTATTTTTATTAAAAAATATCTGAAATTTGACTAATAATTCAAAGGAATGAATATGTATTTTGAATTATCTGAACTGCCAATATTTTAAAATGGATCAAACGCATTTAAATAACGATGATTAATTAAAAAATGGGCGTGAACAAGTACGACAAACTAGACAAAATAATATAATATAGGAGATATTTCACTTACCTCTTCGGTGAGATAGCTGACAATGATATCCAGTAGTTCTTGGGGTGGTTCAGGCCTGAATTTACTGTAAGCCCTAGCCTGATCGGGCCTTTCGTACTGTTGACTGGAGATCATGGCTGCCTGGATGTTGTACCTTGTCTGATCACTTTTTTATTGGCTGCTCCTTTTTATAATTGGCTACGGTTAGCATATTAAGCACAAAACTCTGTATTCAAAATAGCTGTATGGTCACTGTTTATTAAATTAACAGCTCACAGTGACGTCTGCTCTAGTTTGCTTCTGGAACATTTATCATGATTTATGTATAAAGAACTTATAAATATTTTTATTGCAAAAGGTTTTCTTTTCTTAGTGAACTATGTAATTATCGTGGATAATAATAAGATGAGAAATTAATCTGCAGGAAATAATGAGTGGGAGGTATCAAAATAGATGTGCCATAAATGCCCGATGAAAATAATTTCGCATAACAGTCAGTGCAACATAGCCTTGAATATGGTCTTAAAATAATGGTGTATAATAGAAGGAGAATTGAACACAAAATCAGTTACGTCAGCAGGTTGAAAGATTCTGAACTTTTTTTGTATTTGACTCGCGAAATGTCACGATACAGAGTTGATATTATTGGCTTCTATGTTAAGCACTCAAATATTTTGAATTGGCATTAATAATGGTATCTTGAAATTAAACTTGCTTTTACCAACGACGAACTAGTAATTACTAATTTTGATTTATAAAACTTCTCTAAAAAAGAATGTTTAGTAGTTACGAAACATTGTTTGATGTGCTATTTTTTTCTTTGGTTTCTATAATTTTTATGAGGTGGACAAATAGTTATTTTTATTGTAGTTATGTTTGATAACCTAACTAGTGTTTAAAGGGGAATAGTTAAACAATTTTTTTTCTCATTCAGAGCGACTTATACTCTTGTTAAAAACTCTTATTAATAATTTTAATTTTTTTTTCTATCAATGAAAGTGGATATATATTTAGGAAATATAATTAAATATAAATGCATTAATTATATTATACATTCTTGTATAATATTTTATACAGCTAATTCATTCATCTATCGATTCACTTAAGTTTATAATAATGTTTTCATCGTGATTCAGTGATTCATCCACTTATTCTTCAGATTAGGGTATGTTTGAAGATTTGAATTTTCTGTTTGATTTTTCTGTTCACATTCGTGAATGCTTTATATACTTCATATATTTTTCAAAGATCTAAGATATCGTTAAAGAATCTAACAAGCTTTGCTGTGGCCTCTGCGCCTTGAAAGGTTGGGTGCTTCAGATCTTTTCCACAATAGTTTAAAGGATCGGCAACACTTCTACTAAACGTTTGGGTTGCAAGACGCATCTTCATTTTTTTCCCTGCGTCATTCGATATTCGCTCTTTGTAGTTTTGTACCTGCTAACACGTTATGCTCATTTTAAAGTTTTTCCAATCTTTCAATAAACTTCAACTCTATGAACTCATCAGTTGGACGACAAATTCATTTTTTAAATCCAAGCTTGTTTCTAACTAATTTTAGCATAATATGACTAGGATCGAGCAAAATAAAAAACATCTTTTTTGTAATAGGATGCGAAAATAAGGTCGCATATTGGCGACATCCTACCTAGTATCCACCGTGGGCAACCTAGTATCCGGCGACATCCACCTAGTATCTTTGCCGTGGCTAAATTTACACTTTCCCCATCAAAAGTCAAACTTGCGACTTTCACACCACTATCTTCAAAGAATTCAAGGCCTTTTTTTGATTAACTTTGCTCTTGGAGCAGAATTAAGGCGGTCTATAAAAATATCCTTAATTATTCAGTTAAAGACCAACGCTTCCTTAGCTTTTGGAAGCTCATCATTGTCAATGCCAGTTCCATAACTTACATAACCACTAAATTTATGGCCTTCCCATTTGACATGTTTTCTAATTGACATCTCATCGACAATAAGTCCACAAACTGGGGGAGGTTTCTTTTTCGGGTTGTTTCATCCGCTTTCCTTTTTTAAGACATTAAATGCAGCTTTAGTAAAACCAGGCGAGGTATTTTCTACTGCTAGATACCATTTCTTGATTGTTGAGGGTTGTGGCAAACAGGTGTTGAACATTTTTCTTACGTATTCATAAGGTTTCGCTGAATAGAAATGTAAGTTTAGAGTGAAGCTTCTAAGCTCCGGATTATATTTGTTTGTTCGGAAATTTCATTCTTCTTTACACGTTTCAATAGTTCTGCTGTGGGTCCGGGCAATGTTTAATGAGATATTATTAAATAACATTTAATACCCAAATTTTCCTATTTATTAAATAAATAAAAATAATTTGCCAAATATATAAAAATACTTCGTTATTTATTTGATTATCGATACTTATTTTGCAAAAGTGAAAGAAAAAAAAAGAGACAGAAAATTGTAGATATTCATTAAGTTGGAGCAGCGGTTAAAAAGCCGTGAATAAACCATGAAGTACACCAGCTCTTAGGTTTACTTGACAGCAAATACTCAAGTGGTGTCACTTCATACCTTTTTCCGTAGTCGTTTATCCACGATAGTGTAGACGGTCTGACAATCGAAACGAGAAAATATCATGATGGTCGACGTTGGGATACAGATATTCTCCAAGGCTTTGAAGAACTGAGCAACTCATTGTGCAAGAACTCTTTAGAATTTCATTTCTCACAACAGAATTATAGTTTCCTAAACTGAAAACACTGATTCTAAGGATGGGACTATTTTTAAAATGGTTATTTATGAATGTATAGGTGTAAATAGACAGGATTTTATTTTTACTTATTTAGAAAAAGGCTCTTTACAATATTGATTGGAATGATTTGGCTTCGAAACTTGCAAAAGTCAGCATGAATAGACCATATCTTAGGTGAATTTCTTTCAGGAATTCATACTGAAAAAATGATATTAAAAATCGAAAGGATGTATGTAAGGAAAAAAAACTGATGTAACTTCGTCATCTTAAATTTTGATTGACTTTTACTTAAAAAAAAATTGTTTTCAGATTTATTTTGCTTTTCACACAAGCACGTACAATTTTTTTTTGTAATTTCCATGTGAAGAAAACATTAGATGTGCGTGGTACGAGAAAAATGAAGTATTATTAATTCTCAAAATCATATTGCCAAATACTACTGATGGGACCGTAAGATGCACGTCGTTCTCACATCTTTCCTTTCAGTGATATGGTCAAAATATTCCCTCACTACTTGAATTTTGATGGGATTAATTCAAACTATTGATTATCTCTTTCCACTGTAGGATATACCATAGTTTTCTTTTCATGCCCTTTCAGGATTCGAAAAAACCCTTCAATTTCTTCGTATGTTCATTTCCTTTTAAGGATATAGGCTCACATAAAATCCAAACGTCTGATTCTGGGTTATAGATTTAAATTAAGTTAAATTACTTTAGGTACAAGTTTTCACAATTGGGGAAAATACAGCTTTGGTGGCTAAAGAATCTTTTCTAATCTATGAAAAAACACTACTGGACATGGCATCACCTTCCGCTCTGTCCTTGCTTGTGTGTGACGCACAGTGCATTGTTTGCACTGAAACCTAGTTTCTTTCCTCACACGACGGCCTTTATTAATCAAAATCTTTTGCTGCACACAATACACACTCTTGATAGGGTTTTCTTTTTTCCTCTCGCTTCAATATGTGGAGGAAACCGGCGTGCAGTTAGGCGTTCAGCTATAGGAAATTGCAAATTTTTCTTCTCTCCATTCGTGTTTGAAATAAATTTTCTATGAGACTTAATCTAAAATCCATATGCGTAATTTTACCTCTACATTTTTTAAATAGCGCAGATGCATTTCATACGCATTGGTTCAATAACTGCTTGAAAGTCTTATAATTTTTTTTGATCATTCCGAACTGTTGGGTAGTACGACAAACATTGGTCAGACATATCCACTCCTCCCATCGTTTGATGATAATCTAAAATAGCTCTAGGCTTTTTAGTTATAATTTCTTCAATATCTCCATTGCCTCCCTGTTGCACTGCTCAACAAAATTGTGTATATTGCGCTAAGCACATGAATTGTCATTTTATCAATACACTTTAAAATGCACATTTTTCGTTCTGAAATCCAATTATCTCTCCCTTTTTAATATTTCTTGTAGTATACCACATCTATGTGATCTTAAAGTTCCATAGATGTATGTTTTACTTGCTATCAAGATCTCTTCTAGCTCAGAAGAAATATAAAAGTTATCTAAAGATTTTCAGTAACCTTTACCCAGAAAATTTTCCATCAATGCCATAACTATATTAGTGGTTGAAGAATATTTATTGGCGTTTTGCCTTAGAGGCACGTCTTTTCTAGTGTAGACTAAGCTATTTCAAATGAATCTGGTACTTGATTCACACAATTGGTAAAATTTTACCCCAATGTTTGCCTTCTTCTTTGATATTGCTCAAAGGACAACTGGCCTTTATATAAAAGCAGTGATTCATAAACTAATACTTCACATTCGGGAATGCTTCATATATTTTTCAATTTCAGGTTGAGGTTGATTATTTGTATCTATTATTGCATTATTTGTGAAATGGATGAACTTCATCAACAAAACAAACCCTCTTTCAGATATTATTTGACCGAAAAATGGTGTATAAATGAATGAATTTTGGGACCAATATGACTTTTGAATTGGGTTGGGATGGATTCCTTCGAGAATCAATATAGCGAAAAACACTCTAATTTCACTGGCCCTATCTTTCCAATTTTGTGATTTGGAACTGGATATTAATTCATTTTTCTCATTGAAATCCTCTGCAAAACGATTCTTTCATTCGCAATATAACTGACGATATCATCATTAAAAAAATTCCAAAGGTAAGAGCTGTAAATCTGAACTTTTATTTCGGGATGTAGTAAATGGAAATCTTAAGGGATAAGTCCAAAGTTGTCTTCATCTAGACGACACTAGCCTCTTGCATCATCTGCATCACTCTCAGAAGAAATATTCAAACACGATGAATCAGAATCGGAATATTCTTCAGAATCCATTTATAAATTAGTAAATAAATCTAAAATGATGATGTCCTTAAAAGAATACCGAAATTTTCCAAATAATACCAAATTTAAAGATGCCTTCTTGAAAAGTTATGTCATTAAATATAATGTAGGCCTAAAAATTACTTTTCTATCCTACCTGGCTATCTAAGTACTCCATACTGGTTGCTCGAAAGGATTTGCTAGGGGAAAAAATCCAAATATATGAACAGGCTTGTAGTTTCACTATCTCAATTATCTGCAGAATAAATGAAAACTGTTAAATTGTCTGGTCTTTACTTATATAGAGCCCCCTCCGATATTTAATTCGTTCGCTCCTTTTTTTTTATTGCCATAAAATATGCATTCTTGTGCATCAATCCTCTAGCATGCAAATGGGAAAACCATTTCTAACTATCACATGCTTTGAAATCGCGTGTTAAAAATTAAGCTCTTAAAATTTTCTCATGTGTTCTTCATAATTGTTCCCACGATTAGAAACCTTTAAAAATCATTATTATTTTGGTTAAGGTAAAAAAATAAAAGGAAAAGGAAAAGAAAATGGGGTCGTTTGGATTCCAAGTTGTTTGAGAACTAATTCGGTTTAAATTGGCTTGTTAAGAAAAGTGCTCGAAAAGTTATCAGAAGAGCATCTGATTGATTGTCCTCTAATGTTTCACAACAAAGTACGTCGTTAATGGTAAAAAGCACAAATGTTATTTTAAGAAGTATTTTCGTATGATTTTCAACACGTCTTGAAGAGGAAAAAGGGAAATAGCAAATTTCAATTTTGTTAATGTATCGACATTTGAATTTACATCAAGAAAATTTATTCTTTGAGATGAAATCAAGATCATGAAATTTTTGTGTCTTATTTAGTGACAAACTAGTTATTTAACTTTTACTTTAGATACAAGATTTATTTGTATTTGAAAAATTATTTGGCAAAAAATTTCATATCATTGATAAAGAAAATTTTGTATTCATAATTAATGTACCAAATAAATTTCTACTGTGATATTTCAGTATGATCTGTAAAATGTTAATATATTTTATTAATCCTTGTAAAAAAATTTTAAAGTCATGGTGGATTAAAATATTTTTTAAATTGAGAAAAATGATACGTTTAACATGACTCACCCCTTAGTTTTTCAATTCTTTGAGAATTTCTACCTCTTCAATATTAAATAATTTTCCGCAGGTCATAAACTCCCTTGGACGAATTTAAAAAAAACATGTGGGGTAATGGTGACTTGGATGTTATCAAATTTCTTCAAAGTCACTATTTGTTGTGATTGTTTCCGGGACTAAACTTCCACAAGCAAGTCTCTGGTCTCATTCGTCTTAGAAACTCTTTTCACGATGAAGAAAAAAAAAATGGAAAGATAGATATCATTGAATTATTCGTAACAGTTTGTTGCCCACCGAACGGACCAGATTTACGTTTGCCCCACGGCATTAGTAGAAATTCAGGCCCGACGGCACCGTCCACCACGGAGCCCAACAAGGGAAGGCAGCCACCGGCTCTGGTCATTGCCAGCCTCGGCACTCACCTTGGTGCTAACCGGAACCTATACGCTCCGAGTTACCCCCGGGGACAATGACCACCACCCTTAACGCCAAGGAGTAACCCCTTCGCTTGATCTCTAGCATTCTAGCCACTCGATGGACCAGCAACCAGCCGATTGATATACCGAGGACCACAGCCCACCATCCGTCTAAAGGGTCGCCACGCACGGCCAACACGTGGGTTTTTTTTGACAGTCCATGAGAAGCAAATAGAGTGGCGACAACGTCTCCCTCGTTTGCCGTCGAGGGAAGAATATACGTAAAGGCTGTATAAATGCCTGGTTACCTCGAGATTGGGACACCTGTAATTATTTATAGTAGGTGACCCCCTGAGGGGTAATAGGTGATAATAGTGATCAGGTGATCTGATCTATCGACCCCGCCCATAGAAGATTTGTAAAATATTCCCACTTTAAGTTTCATCTTCACATCGGAATTTTCCTTCTTAAACTTTATGAAGAAGAGTCATGGTGCCTTTTGTGAAAAGGTCATAATCATTGTAGTCATCGTGAAAGGTGGTGCCTTATCCCGTATATATGAAAGAATTCCAATTGTAACCATTTTCAGATTCACACAACTGAAATAATTTCATTCCGAAACGTGCGCGTTTGTTTGGATTGAATGGCTTCGAAATCAAACGACCTTTATAAGCTATTAAAGAATCGCCCAAAGATATCTCCGGTTTAGGTACGTAAATCGATTTGAATCTGTGTATAATCATATCGTGAAGTTCAGCAGTTTTCCAAAGTTTTCGGTTCGGATGTAACTTTTTATCCAAAGCGTCATTGTTATCAAAATAAAGGAATTTCATTTACATTTTTTTTATCTCGCTCATAATTTTTCTAAAATTTGGCCTTTTCGCCCAAACCTACGTATCTACTGACTTTTGAATTGTAACTTGCAACAACAAAAGTGAAAGAAACCGCTTCATATCTGGAATATTTGTCTCATTCCATTCCAGAACCCTAGAAAATGATGGAAGTTTTACACATTCTGAAAATACGATTTAGCATATCTGTCATCTCATTACATACATTATTTATTCGCAAAACAACGATTTTTGTTTCTTTACAGATATGTGTTTGAATACTGTAAGTAAAATCTTTTCGGTTGGATCTTAAGAGTTCCACAAATGTCTGTTTTTTCTTTGTGTTAACAATTCTGAAGGTTCCGGCGAAATATAGTAGTTTTCTGTTGATAAACAATATCCTTTTCTTTTTAACTCAAAACGAAGAGTCCTGTCGCCTTTTGTGCAAAGATCATAATCATCGTGAAAGATGGTGCCTTCTACTATATGTTAAATTTGGCTCCTATTCGTATTCAGATGCAATTTTCAATGCTGTAACCTAATCGCGAAGCTGTGTAAATCTGCCAGCTTATTGGAATTGGGTATAATGATGTCATCTATGAAGATAATAACAATGCCTTCTTTAAGGAAATGACGAAACACATTGTTAATGCATTTTTGAAAAATACGTGGGCTATTGCAAACGCTAAATGGTGTTTTAATAAATTCGTGATGGCCAGTATGTGTGAGAAATGAGGTATATTTCTTACTGTCTTCCTCCATTTCCACATGGAAGAATCCATTTTTTAGAATAATAGTGGAGAAAAGTTTCCCGGCCTGTAATTGATCGAGAATTTCCTCAATCAACGGTAACGAGTTCCTATCTTGAATCGTCGTAGCATTCAGTTTATGATAATCGATGCATAATCTTAAGTTGCCATTTTTGTTTTTACGTAACACTAATAGAGAACAGAAGTCGGAACAACTGTTCTTAATAATTTCTTGGTCTAACAACTATTCAGTAATTTGTTCGTTTACTCTTTGTTTTTCAGGAAAAGAAGTCGTCTAGCCCTATGACAAACGGGGATGTCATCTTGAAAAGCAATTTACATTTTCAATTTGGTATCTTTAATTTTGTTAGTTTTGTAAATGATAATCAATGAAGGTAATTTGTTTATAATATTTGAGTCAGTAACGTGAGTTAAACCAAAAGGATATTCAGCAATAACACTGGCGACATGAAATGATCATCATCATTATTTAAAGAAAACAAATTACATCTTTATGAATTGTAAATCGAGTTTGTTGCAAAAAATCAAGGCCAATAATAACTATTTACAGAATTTACAAGCATATAAGATGCGATAATGAGATAAACTGTTTACAGGGATTTCCGATTTTGAAAAATAATTTGAAACAATTATAGGCTGAAAAGAATGTGTTATGGTATACGTGTATTCTGTATACACTTAGTTTTATGACACACTAGATGAGGATGCAGATATTATAATAAGGTAGGAAATAATTTGGTTAGTGAGAAGGAAGAGAAACTCAGCTTAATTGAAGTGTATAATAGGAAACTGCTTGTTTTACTCTGTCTTTGTGAGTATGAGACTTACGTATGACGTAGGTCGCGCCTCATCCCACAGCTCGAGGCCTCACAACTTGTTTGCGACGTCACACGGAGAAGATGATTCATAAAATAGCTCACTCTTCCTAATGTTAAGACATTTTTCTTGCCTAAAATTCAAGATCATTTATTTTACACCAGTGTCAATAAAAGCAACGGCATGGTAGAAAAATCTTCAGGTCCTCTATAGCTTATTAACCATTTATTAACACTCGAATTTTTTAAGATTTGAATTGCAATGTGTATTAGATATATGCATTGGGGTATTATTATTTGTTTTCTTCTTGTTTTGCCCGTGAAACGAAGCGACTTTTTTTCATATCATTCAAGGTCGCTCTCTCACTATCTCTCTGAATCTCTATTCTCCGCATTTCTGCCGAAACGCCAGTTCAAAGTGGTTTATACTTATTTTTAATTAATATGTTTGAAAGTAAGGAATAAAATCATATTGAGAATTCTATATCAAAACTTAATTAAAAAATAATCATTTATCCAAAACAAATAATTCAATATTATGAATATCTAAAGTGATTATTTATACTATTTCTCAAGTAATCAAATATTCCACATGAATTAATCAATCGATTTTATAAGGTGTGAAAAAGGGATTTTAAAACAGTAACTTATTTTTTCAAAAGCTTCAGATATTTTGTGCAAGTTGCATTCATGTATAAGTAATGGTTTTTTTAAAATAGCAATAAATATTCCGATCCGACGATTTATAGAACAAATAAAAACTACATTTTTAAGCCTATATAAAATTTATATTGTTTTTACAGTTATTTCTAACTTTATATACCCAATATATAACCAATTGCCATTTTCATTATTTAATTAGAAAGATACGAGTTATTATTTAAGGACAAAAATAAATTAAATAAAGAATTGTGTTATTAATTTTTTGAACATTAACTTTTAAAATCTTAAATTACCAAAAATTATTCACATCAATAATGTATTTTTTCCGATGAAAGACCTAACTAATGTTTCTATAACATTTAGTTACACAAAACCTTCTAGGAAGCAAACATGCAATTACAATTATTACAGTAAAAATCTAGATAAAATTAATGAAACAGATTGCAATTGCAACAATTATACATATTAGGATTATGTAGATATTAATAAAAATCATATTATAACGGGTAACTTAAAAATAATAGAATCTAACGCATTAAGAGACTTAATGGAAATAAGGACAAAAGATAGATTAAGAGAAAAAGCAAACAATAATAAAATCTTAACTTCGATTTCAAGAGATTTGGATATTTTTATTGCTAAACTATCTAGAAAATACCATTAGCCAGCTGAGGTTTTCGGAGAATTATAGAAGAAAGAAAATAAAAAATCTAAAGGAGAAATATGTTATTACAGTAATAGACAAATCAGTTTATAATTTCTGTATAGTTCGCAAATATTTCTATAAAGAACTTTTAATTAATGAATATAAATCTAATGCAACATATATGATAATAAATCAAAGGAAAAAGGAACTGGATAAATGAATGCTAGCTTTTTCTAAAAAAAAATTAAAACTTTTTCACTTACTTTTACCCTTATTTGTCTAATACAGTTAGATTTCATAAAAAAACCCTTTAAAATTCAGATTTGTAACCTGTAGCACGGGTAGTTACAATTATTATTCGGCCAAAAATTTCTTCAAATACTTAAAAATTATTCTTAATAAAAATAAAGATAATTTTATAACTTATAGCAACAAAGAAATTTTGAACTTTCTAAAAAATAACAACAATTTTAATGTTAATACTTATCATTTTGAAAACCTATACACTAACTCCCGCATGAAAAATTAATAAACGTCTGTATGTCTATATTTGTGGAGTATTTAAATGAAAATATTATAACTAAAAATTACATTTTTAATGGAATTAATTTTCATAAACAAATAAAAGTTATAACGATGGGAACGTCTTTCCCAAGTGTCCTAGAAAATATTTTTTATATTACTACGAGGAAAAAATCATTAAGCTTAACGGATGGAGGTACATAGATGACATCCTTCCAATTAACAGAGAATAGGAATATAATGGCAAAATGCTATCTAAAAGAATTAAAATTGCTAGCAGTAAAACACTAGTGGGTTTATATAACAAAAGAGACGAATTCAGTTTTAAAATAATAAAACTTTGCAATTACAACTCTAATTCAAACTCAAAAATCTAATCTTTTCACAATTTAACAAAATAAAAAAAGATTTGTAATAATAAAAGATTCTATATAGAGGCTACAGATTGTTTTTTTTTAAAAAAATTAACCAATAATGAATTCCCAAGAAATTACTATTATATTGAAATCTTAATTAAAGAAGGTTTAGATTCCTTCGACTAACCCACTAGTAGGCACAGAATTTTTACAATAAATTAACAAATTTAAAGAAGATAATTTTTAAATCCCCCGAGTCCGCTATGCACCGGCTTCAGCGTTAAAATCTACACTTACATCCCATTTCCATAGGACTTTCCAGCGCTTCTAAAAATCATAAGAAAACACAACGTTATTATATTAAAAATCTTCTCCCTATGTGTGCTTTTTATTCATGAGATTGTAAACATAAAAAAAACTTAAAATGTTTAGAATTAAAAAAGCCCGAAATCGAATAATCAACACACTCGTGAACTAAATCTTCGTCTCGGGGAGGGGGCGTTTTGACGGCCTAAGCAACTCTCTGATTGGCCCAGACGGCTCTCTTCCTGCATCTCCTTTCTGATTGTCACTCGCCTCAATCTCTTCCAGTTTGTTTCATTTGCTCTTTAGCACTGCTTGGATGCATATCTCTCTCTTAAGGGTATGTTCTAGGCTTCTTATTTTCTTACTTTTTCGTTTGCTAATATTGGTCTGTTTTTTATTATATTTAGTATTTTATATATTTTTCTTCTTTCTAGAATTTTATTTGTGAGTTTTGTCTATTATTGTTCTTTTCCTATTTGTCATTTGTTTTTATATGCTTAGAATATGATGCCTCTCTTGTACTTTGAAATTTGGAATTTTTCACACAGAAGAGTTAATTTTTTTTGGTCACAGAAGAGTTACTTTTTTTGATAACTTTTATCTCTTTACAGAAAAAAAAAATCCACTTTTTATTGGAATCCTATCATTATATA
>JAOUZG010003218.1:0-23925 GCA_026289955.1 Argiope argentata
TAAAGTATTAATTCAAACCAAATTTTGAACCAAATTCGTAAAAAAAATGACCATCTGATGATTTGTTCATGAACATGAATATAAATGGGTTAGCTGAAAAATGTAATGATGTTCTTAGACAAATGAAGTTTGGTGTTTGATATTGTTTCTAAACTTAAAATTCTATAACAAAACTCATAATTCTGTATTTTCAATTAATCAAAAGGAAGGTTTTGGATATGCGTATGAGATTTTTTTTCACTGTACAAAGAACACAAAGCGCTCATATACGCGACACTGAAAATAAAAATCTGAGTAATCATGGCCTCCACTTTTATACGGAAGATAACTTTTTCTTTAAGTAGTATGTCAGAAAAAATTAATCCCGCTGGTTTTCCTTATGATTGCAAATTTAGAATATTTGGTTTAAGTATTATTTTTTAGAATTCGAAAGTTTTTAAAAATGTTCAGCATATATTTAAATTAAATAAAAAAAGGCATTGTTTTGTCCGATGCCACTGAATGAACTGAAATAAATAATAATTTACAAAAATCTCACACAATAAGCATTTGTTTTATATATGCATTTATTGTAATCAATGATCTCTATATTACACTAAAATTTTTACATTATTTGCTCTCATGATAAATATGAAAAACAAAATTAATTTCTGATATATTTATTTTCCTGTACAACAGAAACATTTTCATTGAGACATGACATATCTAAAAGAAATAGTCCTATTATATACATAGCATAATTAAACCATAGTATTTTTGGAGCATATTCAGTGTGTACCTCAGGAAGTATGTGTTGTCATTTTCTGTATCAATATAGCAAGATATAGATGCTTGCAAATATAGATGCAAGAAAGGGTTAGAAAATGATTTCAAATACTATCTTACTTTCTAATATTAAAAAAAAAGATACAGCAAATAATCAAAGTGTCGTTCCTGTATCATCTTTGAAAGTCAAATAAAATGAATTTCTATATTTTATGGCGTCAATTTATACTCGCATTGTGAGAGGTCATTGTTTTGAAATCCACAACGGATCATGTTAGAGACAAGTAAGAAAGTATTGTCTCACCATACATGTTAGACAATATTTAATTAATTTTAAGATGACATGCGTAACATTAAAACTTTTATTATGCATAAAATATGGTGGATTAATTGAAAATTTTTAGGTTCTAAAGCTTCGATCATCTTACTTTTTGAGGAGAAAGATAGATCGACGTGATCATTGAGAATTAAATGAAAAATGTTGTGACTCTCTATCAAAAACATTCTTTTCCTGGACGTAGTATAAATTGACTCCATTGACACTGTTACTATAAAAAAATTATGTATATATTTTTTAATTAAAAAAAGGGGAAAAAAAGATACATTCCTAGAAATACAAATACTGGTTAAAATTAATATATTAATAAACTAAACGTCATGTAAATAAATTATATAAAAACATGTTTTTTAAATTTATTGTAATGCTTTGGACTCAATAACGTGATTGTTTCTTTAGATTAAATCATTACGATTTTTAATAAAATTATGAATGGAATAATTAAATTAAAATTTCTAAAAAGCAATTTTAATTTTAATAAAAAAATATCTTAATTTTGTTCTATTGTAGTGTAAATGAAAAATAATTTATAAATAAAAATTCAATCACTAATTTTTTTAGAATTGATAAACTATGTGAATATCACAGAAACCAGATGAAAATTATTGCATTGTTATTTTAAAAGTCTTATTCTATAGAGTGAGACAATCAAAAATAGAAACTCATATACATATAAGAGAATGTCTTTAAGAAATGCATCTTAACATTTTGTACATTCGAACATATTTAGAAAGTTCCTTTTTTTTGAATTCATAAATGATCAAACTGCTTCTCGAATTATTTTCACATTTAAGTTTATTAACATCAGCTTGGGAACTATGAGAATAATTTTAAAAAATGATTTAATTAATAAATATATAACACATCCTCCCTTTTTTAAAGGACATTGTTTAAAAAACAACGACTATGGTTTATTATTACATTGAAGACGAATTTTCATGGAGAAGGTCTCATTTGCAAATAGTAATTACTTAAAAATATTGTGACACTATAAATCTTGCTTACAATAAATGCTTTCTGATGACATAAATCATTTTTTGCCATTATATATTTATAGAAATACATTTCATCAAATATAATCTTTTGATAAGATGCTTAAGTAATAATAAATTATATGTATATTCATGCCAACATGATAAATTAATATTGATCAATCGTAGAATGCGAATTCATAAATCAAAAACAACATGACAATTTTACCACCTTTATAGTTGAATGAGCTTTTGAAATGCTATAAATTTTCTCAAGTTCTTTATTTCACGATAATGCACTGGAAAAAAAACTATCAATTATTCTCATAGCTTCCAAAACTAGAATTTCGAACTGCTTTAGTCTTCTTAAGGAATAAAACAAAGTATTTTTTTCTTCTTCTAAATCTGGCATTTCAAGTTGTCGTCTGTCTCTAAAGAGCAAGTTTTCCTGGAACTGGTGTCTAAGGAATTTCCGTGGATGTTGTCAATAAAATGTGCCGCATTTTGGAATGTAACTTCGAAAAAACATTTGCTACAGTCATGGAGAACATCTTTTACAGTCACAGAAAATGTCACTGATTCATTCATTGCTTTTTCTATGCTTCACTCGTGAAAAATGTTTATTTACATATAGTGACCCTATTGCACTTAATATCACAGCTGACTCGATTTAATCCCGTTCATGCTACTCTTCAGAACATGGAAACAATCTCACGAGTTCGAACAAGATGATTTTTCTTCAATTTATAGTAATTCGTCTGAAAGTAATTTGATTAAAACCAATATTGAAACATTTTCAAAGTCATCTTATGGTGGTTTTGCTGTTATAATCAAAACCAAGAATTAAAGTACATTTACAAATTTATTAATTTATATGTTTTTATGTCTAGATTAAATTAATAACCACATATTTGTCTATCAAAATTGCTTTTTAAAAATATTTATACTTAAAAGTTATGAATGCTTATTATTAATAATAAGTTATTTAAAAAGATAGCATTATTTAGATGCCAAGGGGAAAATGAGTCGATAAATTTCAGAAAACAGGATTTGTTCCCAAATTTCAAAAGGTTTTAT
Organism: Argiope argentata; assembly: GCA_026289955.1. Classification (NCBI taxonomy): domain Eukaryota; kingdom Metazoa; phylum Arthropoda; class Arachnida; order Araneae; family Araneidae; genus Argiope; species Argiope argentata. The sequence goes on from JAOUZG010003218.1 coordinate 3,151, forward strand.
TTAATTACCATCTTTCCTTAGTCAATCTCATACATAATATTTTTAAACATTCATGTATGTGAAAGTTCACATTAAGTAAATTAGATTCTTGATATTGCGTCTTTGAACATTTAGTTGGCATTTAGGTTTTGAAATCTGAATTATTCATGCGATATTATTGGGGATCCACATTATCTGTGGTTTCGAACAGGATATTAATTTTGAAAACGAAATTCTTTTCACCCTTAAACATGCCCAAACCTACACTCACAACTGTGCATCTCTTTTAACTTAACAGAATGTAAGCTTCGTTGTTGATTTTTCGGGCCAGTGAAGCGAATCGCGAAAATTACCCGAGGACAAGATCCCGCCCATGTTGTTTCCATGCCTGAAGTGTGCAGCATGTTTCGTGATGCGATCAAGCTGAGCCGTGCCAACCAGCGAATCCGTCGGGACCATGGCCTACTAGGTTCCCTCAACAGTGGGAAAGAACTAAGTAGACGGCATACTATCCGAGGACTCGTCTTGTTGTCGATGGTGCGCGAGTTCGTTTTCTCGTTTTAGCCTCTTGTTGTCACGACAGTCGAGATCGTCGTGGTCAGAACAGTCGTCGTGTCGAAGTTGCTCGGCTTCCGAATCGTGCTTTTTCTTCGCCGTTGCCATTTCGGCGGCGTGCTTTTTCCGCCACTTAGTTCGTCTGTTCTGGAACCACACCTGAAATGAATTAAACATATATAGTGAAACATGCATTGGTGGATCCCTAAATTGAATGTTAACGTTTATGTCATTGGTTCATTAACAAGTTCGTTGCCACTTGACTCGCCTGTGATTCGTATCTGCTATCTGAAATAGCTCGCCTCAACTGTTTAGTTAGATTACCGTTTCTCTACTGCAGCAAAGAAGAGATAATTTAATTAGAAAGTTGATGCGAATCACAGGTATAAATACTTGCAACGAACATGTTAAAATCTTATTCACGAGAAAGTAAAGTTAGTAACCAAATTAAAGGTTTTTAAATATTTTAATCCTCGAAAGAATGATTCTGTAAAATGGAATAGATGCTTTATAAAAGAAATTGCTACTTATCAATACCTTATTCAAAGAATTTACTCATAGCAATCACTAATATAGATTTATTTATTTTTTAGTATCCGAAGAATGCATAAAGAAAGTACTGTAATAGTCAAAATTTTCGAAGTTGATTCTGATTAATTTAAGTTTTCAAACCTCTCCGAGTTAACCCCCCCCTTTTTGTAACTATGTGTGTCTGAGAAAATTACAACTCAAAAATATTTTCACAAAATTTGGTATGTGTTCTTAAAATAAAATATGATTTACATCAAATTGTAGTTTCTCAAATGCAGGTTTGGGTCAAGTTTTGAACCAAATCTCTTGAGAGATTAATCAAAGTCTGTCGATCCAAACTTTCTTGAACTTGTAAACGAGATAATTCAAAAACCCAATGACTTAAATATACGAAATTTGGTATGTGATTTGTGTGATTATAATTACAGATTTATGTGAGATTTTAGTTTCAAAGGGCTTCCAAAATACAAATTCGATTTTCTGGTTATTGTGAATGGGCCACATCCTAGAGATTTAATAACATATAATTGCATTTTAATAGGCTCTTTCGTAACTGCATATCCCTGAGATCGTTAAAATTATTAGAAAAGTTTTAGAAAATAAGCGAGAAAGCTTTTGGGAGAACATTCTTACTAATTATGGTATAATACAGAAATTAAATAACTATGTACAACTTACATATATACTGAAATGTTTCATACAAGAAAATCAATTTAATTTAAATTATGTGCTCATATTCAAGACATATTAGTTAGAAATGGGCCAGGATAGCCTGGATGAAAGGGCGTTGGCTTTGCATCCCTTGGGCTGCGAGTTCAAACTCATTAGCCGAAGACTCTCCTGGTGTGTGATGGCTGACACACGTTAAATCTGGTCGTGGTCACAAAGTCCTCCATGTCGAGAGTAATACTTCTGGGGTACAGGGTCAGATGTGATCGTTTTCTGTTCCAGATCTAAATTTTGATCTGTGGATGAATGAAGTCCACCTCGTGAAAAGGGTTTGTAATGTGTGTGACCTAGAAGTCAGACTTCTGACTTCGGGTGATCATTGGTCCATACTCTCAAAAGCTATCGCACCCCTCCTTCCTTTGTAAAACGGAACACGAGAACAACAACAATAACATTTGTTAGAAATTTTATGGATTTACCTCTTCTATTACTATTTTTTAAAAATTTTATTTTATAAAGATGGTCATTGTAACAAGGTAACAAATATAAATTTGGATGTTACAAAACTCATAAACTCATATTAATTTATTAGCATACTCTTCCAATATTTTGCTATATCATTATACTATTTTATAATTTTCATAATTCCATCCCATTATATCCATATGATTTTTAATATTTCAAAAGAATATACTTTGAAAAATTCTTATTAATTTTTTTCGTTTAAAGATACCATTTAAGTTAGGGAGTTCAAAGCAATGAAAATTAATGGAAAACGATTACGATTTTAACTTCCATATTAAAACAATTTATCATAATATATTTTAGAATTATGAAATAGCATTAATAGTTATCATTTCCTCTCACCATTCAAAAACAGAAAATATAAAAATCCTTGAATAGTAAGATTTGTGTAAATAAGAAACTGCTCTTATGGGGGGAGTGCATTACAGCAGAAAACATCAAGCATTCCCTTTCTTCAAACAACCGAATGTTTCCGACCCCGCAGATATTTATGCAAATCGTTTTTCCCATAATGGCGAAAAATAGTCTTTCATGCACGAAGAAAAAAATATAGCGCTTTGGAATCGTAAAAACAGCGAACAAATCGTGAAATCGACATCCTTTTGATCGCTTTCATGTTGTTATGGTGTTATTAAAGGAACCGTATTCGAGAAATAAATTCAAAACACAACTGGAATGTGAAACATTTAGTTGATGCTTTTGATTTTTTTATCCGTCTTTTTTATGCGAAATGCGAAATAAGTTTCACTTACAAGAAAGCAATATAAGAGGGATTGCAAAACGAATAGGCTCCATTTGGGTAAGATGTGAATAAAAATTCTTAAACATTTTGATAGTAAAAAATTTTGCATTTTAAATATTATTTTAAATAATTATTTACTAGTATTCCTTTGCAAACAACGGAATTTTATGATTTTTCTATGTATTAAATATTGTATTTTCTGATTTAAATGACATTCGCGACTGTTATTTAATTAATAGCTATTATAGAATATTGATATTCACGTATAAGTTTTATCGCTATTAAATAATATGCCATAGAGATAATTATTCATGAAAAGCAATAAAGCATCGGTTTATACATTTTTCAAGGATCTGACGTAAAACGATGAATAATTATAATCCAAAATTTTACTAAACAATTTGAATTATATTAAATTTAATGTTGCTAATTTAAAATACTTAAAAAAAGTCACAGCTTGAACGTTTTTAAGATAATATTCATATATTATAGATTAATATTGAAAGTAATTATTAACCCTTTACACTCAAAGTAATTCGATGCATAATTATTCACTTAATACTAAGATTTCCTTATTGCTCTGAAAAAAAATATACATAATTGCTTGAAGTCGAAATTTGAAAGATGAATTTACATCTTTTTTTGTCATTTTGTAGGCGTTTTTAAAGATCAAAATTGTAAAATAGATAAATAAAAAAGTTAATTGATGAATAGTGAGTGAGAAGCAAAGGGTTAAATTTTAAATTTAACATTTGTCACAAAAATGAGTAAAATTATACTTTAGAAACATATCTTTAGTGCTAGTTATAGTTTTTAATTTTTTTAAATAGTTTAAATGCATGTAGATATTTAACAACCGTAAGAAGGGCTGATTGGTTGCGAGAATTTATATTAAGAATTTAATTGAGTTAATTATATGCTCCTTCACTAATAATTTAACAAACAAAATAAATTCAAAGTTTTAACTGGAGTCCAATGCTTGCTTTAAGGAAAGATGGAATCCCTTCTTCCTATTTTTCATAATCATCACTTAACAGACAGTTAACAGTTTTCAACAGACAGTTAATTGATCAGTTTCATAAAGAGCGTCATTTTTTGGAATAGTGTATTCCTGACCTTAATAAAAACTGAGAAATGATTATTGACGTACATAATTTGGAAATATTAGAGCGGAGGATAATGAAAAATTGAAATGTTTTAACATGGCAATGATTTTGATTAAAAATCCGGATGGAGATTAAATGATTTGTAAACGAGTAATATACATATATGTGGTGCTACTATACAAACAACAAAATATACTATCTTCATTTTATATTGCACTTAAAAAACAACTTTTAAAATGAGTTTAGATTTTATTTCATTCAAATGGAATTAGATTTTTAATGGAAAAGAAAAATGATATTTGGAGATGTGTCAAAAAATATAAAATTCTGTTAAAACGATTTAGATACTAAAATAATGTATTCATAGAAATATGAATGCTTTTAAGTTCTACAATCAATAATTGCCTCCCCGAAAAGCTCGAAGAAGTTTACTAAATTCAAAGCTGAAAGAAATGACGTTTTAAAATAAATGAAATGACCTACTTTTACTTGACTTTCGGACATTCCTAAAGCGTAAGCCAGCTTTGCCCTTTCAGGTCCGGCTAGATATTTAGTCTGTTCAAAAGTTTTCTCTAGGACATATATTTGGTGGCCAGAAAATGTCGGCCTCGTATGCTTCTTTTTGCCATCTTTGTCCACTGCATTCTGGACAGCTGTAATAAAAGATATTATTTTAAAAATGGTTGAGACACAAAAATAATTTAATGCATTCTATGATTTATAGTTCAAAATATTTTGTTGATAAGTTTTAAAATTTAGTTCTTGAATAATTCATTTCGTCTGTTTAAAATGTAACCATAAAATTATATTTTAGTTTTAAACCTCATAAACCATAGACAATTTATCCTATTCATGTTTAAATGGAAGTTGAAAAGTAATAAAGTATTTAATGAACTGTATTGCACTTGGCATTTAGATACCTATTCAGTCAAGAAAGATTAAGTGGCTAAACACAGATCAAGAAAAGAAAACACTGCATTTCAAAAGATACTTTAAATTACAATTTATCGCATTAATTTATAAAATATGGATTTTATTTTTTTCTACATTATCATAATTGGTGTTTGAAAGTAATGAAAGTCCCACAATTCATTTCGGAGTTGGGATTAAGTTTGCGGCACTTACCTTATGAAATTAAAGTATTATATTTGTTTATTTTTGATTATTGAAAATATTTTTCTTACAGATTAGAAATGAGTTCATTAATTTTAAATAAAACAAAACCGTATACTTATTTGAAGAGTAATTTTTAAGAATTAATTAAATACGATTAACAAATAAAAATAAATACATTTCTCTAGTTTATGAATTTCCAAATAACATACGTATGTCTTTAAACCTCCTATTAACATAAAACAAATATGAATATATAAGGAATAGTAGGACTTTTAGATATAGTTTATTCTCCTTAATACAACGCTTCTATATTTCTCGAACTTTTCTGGGCAATTGAACATCCCCATCACTCAGCAAAACCCCTCTCAGTTTTATTTATTAAAAAATTTCGATATACCTTTACCTTACACATCTGTAACCTATATATCTGTATCTAGATACTATTCCTGACTTTAAAGATGGTTTCTCTGTCATCTCGCGTATAAAAACTAAAAAGCTCATTTTTCTCCCAAAGTCTTCCATTTGCCTCCAACAGATGGCGCTGTGCCGCCAATTTATTTCTGGCTCTCTCTTTTCTTACAAAAACGAAGAAAATTCGCCATCACCCTTTAAGCCGTAGCTATCAGGGAAACATGATTATTAAGGAAAGGGAAGGATATTAAAAGGGGCACGAGCGCATTTATCCGCCTCTTTTATCTTGGAAGACAAATTGTCTTCGGAAAAGAGCGCGGATTGCGGATAAAGTGTCCCACTTCATCTTCCGCCCGGGCCCCTGATATATTCAGGCGTTCTGCTAATTAGGAAGATAAATTTTTCATTGGGTCTTAAAAGTACCCGTCGAATATTTAATTCCTATAAAGGGGATCCATAAGGAGCTAAGTCAGCAATAAAAGACTGCGTTACGTTAATGTCGAAAAGAATTCGCATTTTTTGAAGAGACTTCGGCAAATAGGTTGGGGAAAGTGCTTCTTGGCGGTTTTGTCTCTGCCCCCGCTTGAAGCTGAACAGTTTAAAAGAGAGTCATAATTAGTTGATGGGATTTTTGCATTGAAGATTAAGAAGAATGGTGTTTAAATAAAAAGAAACTGTCCAGGAAAGATACCGTTTGCACATAAATTTTTATTTGATATCAGAACTGTTGCTCATATTTTCAAGTCATTGAGTTTCATTTTGTGGAAAAGGAATCGTTATGATGATTACGTTTTTATTTAATACTGTTGTAATTTTCATTCAGAATAATTGATAACTTTCTTTTTAAATTTCAATGTTTTATTGATAAATTTGATGTTACGAAGTTACAGACAAAAGGAATAAAAATTCTTTTCCATTACTGAGTCATAAAATTTAATTATAATTAATTTAAAAAATAGCAATCATTTGAGTAAATAAAAATTGAATTTTGTTTCAGTATTCTTACTATTCTCATTTATGGTTTCTATTATTACAACTAAATTAAATAAATAAAAAGAACTATTGATATTGCTATTTTTTTTAATTATTTATAATTTACAAAATCCCTAACTGAAAGTTTACTGAAGGGTTTAGAGTTAATGTCCATCCTTTTGATATTCTATTAAAATATTTTTTAATTTCTCTTTATATCAAGTTATTAATTAGATGAAGCTAATGTTATTTTATTGAATTATATTTTTAAAAAGAAAGCTCTAGATTTGTTACCTCAGTATGCCTTACTTATTTTTGTATAAATGCAACAAAAGAATAATATATAATTCATTAAAGCGAATAATAGTGACTCTAAAACATACATACTCTTTTTAAAAGCATTCAATAACAAAGGTTTGTTATAAAAATTGAACCATATATTCGGTTTTTTAATTCGAAATAATTGATTTGTTCTTTATATTAGACGCACTGCAGCAGAGCATTGATATAATAGTTTAATTTTCATTATTTTTAATGAAGAAGCTCGCGATACAGCAGAATGGTATAAGTATATTGATATTTGAAATCTTTTTACTATTATGAAGTTATTTCTCGAATTCTTTGATATAAATAAGTGTGCGTTTTTAAATAAGAAAAATGTAGGAGTAACAAAATAATTGTTTAGAAAAATTTCAAAGTATCTAATGATGAAAAAAATGCATATTATATCATCTATTCTTTAAATTAGGCTTAAAATTAGAAATATATTTCTTGCCTTTTTTTTCTGATTTGTAAGAAATTTTTGGTAGTTATCTTTAAATTTGTCTGTTATTTCAACAACTTTTATAGCTATGAAATCTTATTCTATTCATTTATAGAAAACTTCTCCCCCCATTGTTTTGAAATTGTTTTACTTTACAAATGTTGTTTAAAATTAATTAATTTAATTAATGAAATAGATTTAGTAATAAAATATTAATTTAATTTATAAAACAAATTTGTCTGTCTCTCCTTTTTCAAGAAAAACAAATTTAGAAAATAACTAAGGAAAAAATATGGAAAATAAAGATCTACTCTGAACATGTAATATGATGTTTAGTTAATCAGTATAAAAGAATACACATTAATTAAAAATGCGATCCTTCATATAATGCAGAAAGTCTGTTCGATATTCTTAAAACTTGAAACGGGAACAATATTCCAAGTAAAAAAGGTAAATGTCATCAAATTTGTCTTTGATTACTTGGATAATAAAACAAACAATAGCAAGTGTAAATTAAATATTCATGCAAAAGGCAATTTTATAGATTGATCGGTATGTAAAATTTTAATTATTTCTCTTTCATATTATAAGCAATTGTTGTAAAAAGAATTAACGTAATATGAATATGTTGCAAAATAGCTTCCTGCTTAGCTAATTTTTTTATATACATGAGTTTAATTTTAATTTCGGAGCAATTTTTATTTTGACTTATTAATATTTTCACTTAAAAAAAGCTAAAATTTGGAGGGAAAAAAGGTATAAAAGAGGCAAAGAAGCAAAAGGAAATGTAAACAACGATAAATGACAAATTTTAAATTCATTGAATATTTATACAAATAAAATGAAAAAAAAATGACAAACGGAGACAAAAATTCATTCAGATATTCATAGCTTATTATCACACGAAATTTGAATCTGAAGACAATTTTCTATATTTATGTATGACAAATCTGACAATACCCCACCTGAAAACGAGAATATAAACGAAATTCAGTGCTAGATCGTATTCAAGTTTTTTAAAAAAAGGAATCTGTGTGAAAATAGAGGCTCAAAAATATCGTGTTCGAAACGAAATACAGCATGAGCGAGTGAAAACAAATATTGTCTATGATAGATGCAGGAGTTAGGTAAAGACTGGTGCGTTGGAATGCATCGATCAATCTGCGTTAAGCCGCGTCGTTACTTATTTGCTCCTGACATGCAGGGCTAAATAAAATAAAATGGGCGATCCGTTTCCTGTAACTAAGCCGTCAAAAGAAAAGAATTTATTCAGTGGTCTGCTTTTCCGCATAGCTCTTTATTCTCTTGGGAGAAATAAATCTTCGAACCAGCAGCCACAGCATCCGTAAGCTGATGTGGACAAAAGATTTCTCCCGTTTTTGAAACACAATAATATATATCATTGGAAAATATCTTAGTATTGAAGATCATAAAAACATACGAATTCGTATAAGAATTTCAACGGAGTAGATCGTTGAGAATTTTCTTTGTAAAACATTAAATCATATCTTTATAATGTTTGTCGTAAATTTGCTTTACCGCTGTGGCATAACATATGCAATGAAATAAATTCTACTGCCTCTAGATTACGATAAATAGAATGCAGTTCTGTTTATTGTTTTGATTCTTCAAATTTTTATACTACTACAAACTAAATATTTATTTTAGAACTTGGCGGAAAAATTTACAAATATCGTTTTTACAATTGTGGTAAATAAATTTAACAAATAGTTTCTTTAACTATATAGTTTTAATAGTGCAATAAAAAGCGGAATTTTTAAATTTTGTTTCCTTTTTTTAGTCCTTTATTTGTAATTAATTATTATAAAAGAATTGTGAATCTAGTTTCTTTCTTTCTTTTTTTATTGCTCCTAAGTAGCCACACGGATTAAAATTTTATTAAATTAATTAACTGACTGGAAATTAAAATTTGAAAATATTAACCTTTACGTTGCGGGAACCCAAACTCGAAAAAGTTCCTTTGAATACGGGGATTCTGTGAAGAAGATAACAAATGCTTTCCCCCGTTTTTAAAAGCGATTGTTGTCCGATTTCGGCCACCCGTAATGTTAATTGGTCATCTGTCCTCTCCGTCTTAACCGGGTTGCTTTTTTGAGGTTTCACTTTGTCTGGTCCCCTAGAAAAAGCTTTTTATCGCAGTTTTTTTTTCTGAAACATTAGTTTTCTAATTATATATATACAAGTAATGACTTAAATTTTATGATATTAAATAAATTTTAAATAGAATAACTGCGGTATAATTATTTATCGTTGTCAATTTTTCAATCATATTTGTGATTAAATAAATTTCTCAAGCCGTACTGAAGGTGTAAATTTAATTCTTATAAAACATGAACACATCACCATGAATTTCATTTTGTTTTTCTTCTAACTCATTTATCTTTATTAAATGTAAACATTTATAAATAATGTATAAAATTCATAACTAATTTTTTTTTGAAAATATTTTTATTTCTTTGCACAAAATAGAGAAAACAATTCTTAGCTATTTTGTAAGTTAAATGTATCTGCAAAATAGAATATATGATTGTCTGCTATTTTGTTAAATTCAAATTTTTAATATTAATATATTGAGCTCATAAAAAACCAATACAATTTTTATTCCTAACTTATTTCGGACGGTTTTCAAAATAAATCACTAGTGACGTTTCCCTATTTTATTGTCGATTCTTATAATTTATAGTGATATTTTCCCGAAAATTTCAATAACTCATAGCAGTATAGTATTTTTGAAAAGTACGCTGAGTTTTGTAGGCAATAAATAATTGATTTATGATTTTTTTTCTGCTTAAAAATTTACTAATACGTAACTAATCACCAGATTTAAGACGGTTAATTTAACCAAACTAAGATTAGATATGGTATGTTTAGAATTTGATGCATAAGATTTCATTGATATAATATTATGTTGAAAAGTAGTTATCAAAAAAGATAACTTTAAAAAAATCTTTAATGAATAAAGCTAGCATTCTAAATTATCAGCTTTCGTAATTAGCTACAACATTTGTACAAGCAGAGTATTTAGATTATATTTCAGAAATGCTTAAAATTAAATCTAGAATTCCTACTATTTTATTTGAGTAAAAATATTTCTGGAAAAATTCAAAGGTCTAGTAACTTTTCAGTGAATTGAAATGAAGGCATAAAGATTTTAATATTTCTCTTCTGATGTTTGAATGCATAAAAAGCTACCAATTATTATTTATCATAGATTTAAAGAACCTCTTTCAATATTTTAAAATTAGAATCATAACTTTTAATGAATGATTATCTATAAATAATTAAAGCAACCGTTTTCATTAATCATAAAAAAATAATGATGAAACTTACAGCTGGCTTAAAAATCACAACCCAAATGTATTTTTAGCCTGAAGTTTTTGTTCAAGTATTAAACTTTAAAAGTTAAAAAATCTTAAGTAGTCAATTCTTTAATGTTGTGTTAGAATAGCACATTGGTAACTGCGAAGTATATATGCCCGAGATTCCAGTCATAGAAGGGGAGGCAGGCATGAAGACAAAACAGTGTTGTGTCACTTTTCAATGTAAAACAGAATAATGATAGGGTGAAAGAAAAAAACCCAATCGTAGGTTCAATTTAGTTTTTTTGGACTATGACGAATGACGAAAAATGTAGCAATTTATCTAGGTCACCGATTACCTACACTACACCATTCCATCAGAAATGAAATTTCAAGTAATTCTTGATTCAAATAAAATTATAAACGCACATTATTATAAATTTACAAAATTTTATTGTTAAAAAATTAACAATTTACAATGGTTAGAAATTAAGCAACGGTGGAAAAGAATAATGTTTTCAATCGAGTATTACTAACAAATGAAGTTAAGCAAACTCATTCCATACCTCTCAGAAATGTTACTTAAAAAAATGTCGCCAAAGCAAAGTTCACAAAACTGACTAGCGCCAACAGTGATTATAACTACAGCAGGACGAAATCTCCTGACCCTGAAGGGTATAGCACAAAAGGGCAGGGATTTTTATGAGGCAATTATGGTTCGCCGGGAAGTTCAAGTGGGGGGACGAAATCCAAGCTTGTTACTGGTACAACAGTTGTACCGACCCGTAAGGAAAGGTAAAAAAAATCTTGGTACAGCAGTTGTACCGCCCGTAAGCTAGAGGTTAATAGTATGTTGCCATCAGGAGATTAAAAAATATATTACAAAATTCCAGTTTAGTTCTCTTTTTAATTAGTAAAATACAATAAAAGAAACGAAATGAAAATAAGTAAAACTAACTATACTTTACCTTAACTGATAAATAGTGTTTTTTAGGAAACAATATCATACTGTAATAAATTATTGCATGGCTAAATTTCTAAATACTGTAGGAAGATTACAAAAACATGTGGACTCATTTAAGAATTCTTTAGTTTCATGAACGAAATTAGAAAATTAATGATTATAGAAAATATAAATTTGCTCATAAAATATACATAAAAAATTCCTTCGCTTTTTTTCAAACCTAATTATTCTAAATTTTTTTCGAATGTTTCCTTATATGTTTAAGCTTTATAATTTATGTAACTGTCTCTTTGTAATTTTTCTTTTAAGATTAGAATGAAATGCAATAAAAATCACAATTTAAGTAACAATGAATCACATTCAGTATTTTGAATAAAATCATTATCCAGTTTATTGTTCTCCCATTTTCAAATTCATATTAATTCATCATTTTCAATGACAGTCTGTAAAATTGGATGTTTTGAGATATTTACCAAATAGAAAGACATTTTAATTTGAGTCCATTCAACAACTTAGAATCAAACATCGCTTAATGGATATCGGATTCATTATAGAGAATTGTAATTAAATGAGAACAGTTTTCTGAGCAAAACTGAACCAAATTCAATCTTCTGCTCAACCGGTTGCTTATATTAGAGTAACTAATTTTACAACAAATGCATTTCTAATTTTCTTAGTAATGTTTTGCGAAAGCAACTATAACTTGAAATTCGCATTTCGTTATTTTTTAAAAATAAATTTACGATTTATATACATCTTTCAATTGAAGATTGTCAATTTACAATTTTCTGTTATAATATATAAGTGCTTATTCAACTGACTTTGATATTTCATCAGGTAATTTTTGACAATATCTTGCTTAACTGCCTTTACATCATCTTTGTTAAATCCCAACTAAAATTATTTGAATTTTCTTTTTCTTTTTTTTTTAAAATCCGGTAACATATCTTAAGGAATGAATGAATTCATAGAAATGATGAAAAATGATTTAAAGAGATTGAAAAATAAATAAATAAAATGGTACAGCTTTCCCCCGTTTTCTTACTAGAAAGGAAAAAAAAAATAAGATGCATTAAGACTTTCTGTTACACGAAATGTATTATTTATAAATTTATACTCAGTTGCATTTAAACATCATTTGTTAATCCAGAAGATGTCCCGATTTTTCTTTCGCTTATATGATAAGAGAACAGCAATAACCGTAACGACCCCCAAGTGAATGTTCTGTTTTCGTTTCTTACTATGAATCACGCACGTGTTATTTTCGGTTTCTTCGTAATATTTAGTCACTATATTAGTTGTAACTGAGACGCGGGTCAGAGGGTGGGCCGGAAAAAATAAAGAATGAAAATGGCTTTCGGACCCCTTTTTACTTTCTGGATCTCCATTCACTGGCTTTTGACTTGATATACTGCGGGGGACGTGTCCCCCTGTGCAGCGCGAGCGAACTTTCGATGAACTTTACCCCTGTTTTGTGCGGAATGGGAATCGCACGTGTGTCCTGTTTGTTCAGGTGCCTCCCCTTTCCCGCCGCAATTCGAGGTCAGCTTTTCAGCCCCCTAGAAATGTCCAGTGATAGCTGGGGGAGTGGGGGGTGGCCATTTGTTTGTATCCGATCCTTTTTCGGAGCTCAGCCATTATATTATTATTAGTGTCTGTGGAAAAGAAATTCGAAGTGACTGACCCTTTGTGAAAGTGGTTTAAACAAGTGTTAATGACCTTCAAACTGAAGTTAGATGCATTTGATTTCGAATATATAGATTTATTTAGTAGAAGTAGATTCTTATTTTAATTTTTAAATTTCATTTTTTTACCGAGTATATGCTACTACCAATGTAATTAATTAATTATCTCGACTAATAATAAAGATAAATGATTGTACTTGTAATGGCTCTTTACAAGTCAGATTATATTATAGCAACCAGACAAATTTATAGCTATCAAATTTTATACATTATTTATTTTATATCTTTGACGTAGAAAATCTGCACTTTGGAGCAATTTTTTTGTAATTTTAATTAATTAAAATTTAAGGTGAAATCTCACGTCCCCCCTCCAATATTTTCGGACATATTATTGTATAAATATAAATTCTACGCCGCTTCAAGATTTAAAAAAAAAAACTTTTTTATAATAATTTAAAAATCGGGGAAATTTTTCTTAGTGATTTCTTGTTATAAATATATATAATACTTCCCGTAATTAATTACACTGCCGTTTTGAAATTTCATTTCATTAATAAATATTTGATAACTTGCTTTTCTTGGTTGACTTTGTAGCATTCTATTATAGAAAACTATAATGAAGAATTCTGTTTAAATTTCTGTTGTTTACAAAATGAATAAATAAGTTGTTGCAATAAATTAGAAGATAGATTAACTACACTTTTGCTTTTTTGATAGCGCTGTCATTAGAAAGGTTATAATGATTAGATCATATGCAAGACTAATAAAATAATGTGGCTTAAATTTGTGGTATCTTGGATATAAAGTTATATCTAAACATATTTAAAAAAAATATTTGAAATTGTATATGACTTAAATTTGCAGAGCTATTAATAATAACTGCCTTATAAATCAAAAGTATACTATCAATAATAACATATAAATCACATTAACCTTAATATATACACTAGATTAAAAAGATACATCATTTTTAGAACAAACGAGCGATTAAAAAAGTGATAATATCCAATCTGAGTTAAGAGAATAAGCAGAGAATTATGATTTTTTTTTAAAAACTGCCTTGTTGCTGATAAAAAAATTGTGTTTAAAACCCCAATAATATATTTTTTTAACGATGAAGTTTAAACGAATTGAATTTTGAGTTAAATAGCGAGCTTTAACTCTTATTTCTTAATATATAACACAAAATAAAATTCATTTTAAAAGCAAGGAAATAAGATCATTAAGTAATTTTTTTAAAGAATTTAAAATATAAATAAATCAATTATAGTTTATTGAATATTTTTTTTTATATTTGAACATGAAATTGGAGTAGATTCCTATTATTAATTTCGTACTATTTTAATATTTTCTTTAAATTATTTTTGATTATAAGCCTTTAAAGCTTATTTCTATTATTCTTAAACTGATTTTCAAAAAAAAAAAAAAAAAAAAAAAAAAACCCTAAAATGACAACTGTAATAAATATTTTAGCTAAATAAAATTAGCTAACTTAAGCAAATTATTTTTCCTTTTCTGATTTGTCCTTAGTAACGACATTAATGTATTTTAAAATCGAACAGAAGTAAATTTTTAAGAGTAATCCAATTATTTAAATAATTTTGAGTTTCCAGTTTATATATTATGCTAGTTGAAACACAAAATAATTTTACAGCCTTAATGTTGGTGAGTTATCTTATCAAAAGCCTAATCTCTTGTTTGCAGTGGATGATAGGGTGTTGTCTAGACTAGAGTTAAGATTTCTATAAACAAGACCGAGAGCTACCTTTTTAAAACCATTCTTTAACATTTGAAGACATTTTTCTTTTACTAATTCGAACAGTAAACAATATTTCGTAGAAAAAAAAAGATGGATGTTGCCCAAAAGTACTCGAAGTATCTATTAAATGTGATATTTCCTCATAAATTATATTTAAATCTACTTTTGTATGTATTGATTAAATTGAAATAAACCACCATAATATTGAAATACTGCTTGGTAGAATATCAGAACTATCAAGATAAAATATTTTCATAATTTGGACATTTTTTCCAATATAATTATGTATTCCAAGTGAGAAATTTTACCAGTTTATTTAAAATAAACTAGACATCTTAAGCAGCCAGTTATTTCGAAAACCATTTATATATTTAAAATAAATGATTTTAAAAAATGATACATTTTATTCATAAGTGCTTAAGTAGTTCATTTTAATAAACAGTTACTTTTACTACATACAATTATATACAATAATGAGATAATGGAAGGTAAGGATGACAAGCAACTAGTGATGATATATCTGAGGATCATGTAAAATAGAAAGGGATGAAATCAGTTGTTACTGCGATTACTTTCAAGATTTTTTATAGGCATTAAATAAGAAATTATTAAATTAAACGTAAATTTTATGGAAAGCGCAATTCCATACAGATGGTTCAAAAAGAAGTGGTTAAAAACATTGGAAGAGAACTATCTTTATCGAACTCAACTCTGGAAACTACGAGGCAATAAGTAATTATTACATGTTCTTATATAAAGTGTCTGTAATAATTAAACATTTTTAAAGTTAATAATGTAATTTCAGCATATGTATGTGTTTATAAAACTACATAATCCTTCGGTATATTAAGTTTAAAATGTTTTGATTCATTATTATCTTTATATAACTGTAATTTTTTAAATACTTTTCTAATTATATTTTAGAAGATTTTTCATTATATGAACATCTACTGATTATTCTTGAAAATAATTACTAAGAAAATGTAAAATACAAATACAATTTCTAGACGATTTGACACTACTTGCACTTAAAACTCCAAAAATGAATTTCAAATTTCAAAATAAAATATAATTAAATTATTTTAGATAGTATTTTTGTCTTCAGTAAGAATACATATCACGTATTTTTCACTTTATTAACAACAATAATAAATATCAATATTTTACAGATAAATTAATTTGCGTCCCATGTAAGATTTTTAGAACCCATTTGAATAAAATCAGAATAGAAAATATAATTCTGACTTACGACCTATTAATTTGAGTATAAATCGCTCATAAATAAATAAATAATAATAATATGATAAAAATAAAAAAATATTTATATCTCTTTTTTAGAAGACTTAAAATACCCTGTATTGAATGATCAATGCATAAACTAAAATTAAAGAGCTAGATTTATGAGCTAAAAATTTCTTTTCGACCTTCTCTAAGAAAATCGTCAGCGTTGACATTTCAATCGAAAGTTTCGTCGATATTTACTAACTTACTAAGGATACAGAGACACTCTAGCATTAATCTTTGTGAAAGCTGTTCATCGTCGTTGTGTCCATTTGGCCCACCGCCATCTTTCGATTCTGCAATAAAGCGAACTTTAACGATATTTAAAGAAGTGAATTCAGCTTTGAGGACCCTATATTGTAAAATGAAAAAGAACACAGCAAGTCTGATATCTTTTTTTGAATGCGAATCTTTAAGACCATTAAAGAAATAATTGAGTGACCAATAAAAATGAAGTAAGATTTAAATGAAGTTAACATTTGTTGTTTTGTTCTAAGAGCAATTCTTTAAGCTGGAAATGGCAGCTGTCTTTTATTCAAGGTTATCATCTAATGTGGAATTTAATTGACAAATGATACTTTTTATTTTGTTATTGGATAGTTTATTTTAAAAAGGGTTACATTAATTTCTATATCATTTTTATTACATCTGTCATTTTTTTAGATATATGATAATAATAAAATTCACTTTTTTATAAACATAAACCTTAAATTTAAAAAAAAGAAAGAACTTAGTTTTTCTGAAAAAAAAATTACATTAAATGACATAAAAATGTAATAAAAATTTAGCTAATTTTGTGAGTATATGTGGCTGATATGGAACTTTTCACATATTCCAAATTATATATTTATTTAAATTTAATAGTTCATTCAATTTCAAAATTTGTGCTTGCTAACTGGTAAATTATTATTGTTATATATCAGTAAAAGTTTCAATAACACAAGAAATGTGATAATGATGAAGTGTCCGTTTACAAAGAAAGGAAGGGTGCAGTAGCTCTTGAGGGTATGGACCCCTAAGCATCTGAAGGCAGAAGTCTGACTTCTTGCTCATATGAAGATGACACACTCTCATTACATTCGTTTGCACAGCCTCTTTTTACGGGGGGGGGGCTCATACCCACAACTCACAGATAGAACACAGAAGAACAACCATGCTCTCACCGGGACTCGAATTCAGGACGCCAAGATCCTAAGGAAAACACACTACCTTTGTGCCAATATCTTTAAGGCTTTAAGGTATATGTTTACGATGAAAAAAAAAAAAAACACCTTTGGTAACCAACTGAAAAATTAACTCTTTATTCAAAAGCCTTCACTTTTGAATTTTTTGAGGCATTTTTTTTTTCTTTATTGTTACGATATTTAGGGATGAACATTGAAGGCATTTTAATAGAACTTAATAGCTTAAGTTGGAACTGTAAATATTGTTATAAATAATTTTTCATCTCTTTTTATTTAAGATGATCAAAAACTATTGTTTTTTTTAAACTTCCCTTCATTATAATATATTAAATACTAGCTGCCCCGACAGACTTCGTACTGTCTCAAGTTATTGGGCTTTTGTAGCCTAATAACGTACGTACGTGTTTCATAGCACTTAGAAAATAAAAAGAATCGTTTAATACATAAATCCTTTCAAGAATAAAATAAACACATTAAGAGCTCTTAATGCCGCATTCATGTATGAAAAAGAATTTTTATCCCTAAGAACAACAACAATAAAACAATTTTTTTATCAGAACACAATCAATATAAACATGAAAAAATGAAACAACATGAAATAAAAATGAACAAAATGATATTCACACACGTTTGAAAAAGTTGAGTTATGCCTTAATACTAAACAACGATTACTTACAAAAATAAGTTATCTATTTCGTACATTGAAAAACTTAAATAATAATGTAATTATATTTTCATTGTAAGGCTTTATAGTACACGATATTTTTTGTTTGATTATTTGGCGCGTAAACAAATAAATTTGACGGTTTTCCAACGCGGGAGCAGGCAACATACAACTGTCCATGAGAGAAGCATGGGTTTTCAAGATTAATGCCGCAAAAATTCAACGATTGACCCTGGGATTTATTTATGGTCATAGCGAAAGCAAGCCGCACTGGAAATTGCAGTCATTTAAATTCAAATGGTACATCAGTTGGTACAATTGGGATGCGATGTATCAACACATCTTCTCCCCTATATTTTCCGTTTAGAATGGTTGCTTCGATCACATTGTTCAGTAATGTTTTTACTGCTAGCCGTGTGCCATTCTAAAGACGTGGTGGGTTGATATTTCGCAACATAATGACCACCGATCCTTCTTTTAAGTGAAGATTATGAGGCGGCAATCCTGGAAAATCCAGTGAATTTAAAAATTCTGGTGGATAATTAACAACATCATCTTGGTTAGTTGCGCAATCAATTGATTTATATGTTCTTAATTCTCCCACAATTTCATTTTGAATTTTGAAATTTATTTCATTTACATCTGTATGTTTGGCAGCTAAGATTGCTCGTTCACTCAACCAAAAAAGATCTCTGTAATTTTGAGTGACGTTTGGGAAAACCTTTTGAATGAGCTCGGTTTTTAATTCAGTAAACTGACAAAAATTGGCAGGCAATGTAATGCAGCCAGTTAAAAAGTCTACAGGAATTTTGCCATCCCCAATGTCAATGAGCTGTTAATCACGTGCTGAAAATGGTATTTTTCTAGGTTTTATTATCTGTAGTCATTATAAAAAAATCAGAGCTTTCATAAATGCAATGGCAACACGTTATTAAAAGTTGATTTTTTTTAAAAAAAATTTTTTTTCGCCTACAGATTTATATTGACGTCAAAACCCTCCTCCCAAAAACAAATCATGTTCTGACGTGATAAAAATTAAAATAAGTCTTGTTACCTTAAAAGTTGGCATGAAATTGTCACGAAATATATTTGTTGCCCCAAAGGAAGTCATTTGGAAACAGTTAATATATTTTTGTATGTTTGTAAGGAAGTGTATGGAATTCGTACCAATTCCTGAAACCAATGAGTACAATGGCTCTGGTGGCCGAACCAATGGCACTAATTTCACTTTGCCATTTGCGCAACACAATCCATTTGCTTCATTCTTGTATTTCAATGCCTTACAATGTGAGCAAACTAAGTTCATAGATCCAATAGCAACGCATTGGTAGGAACTGTAGTCAATTGAAACATATTAGCTGAATGCCGCACGTGAAATATTGAAAGTAGCTTGAACACGACGCATTACACGTGATTCTAATATTCTAATCCTTTCAATTTCATTTCGTTCTTCAAGTTGTTGTGCAGTCCAAGTAGATTGAAAATTAGCTTGGTTTGTAGCATTTCTAGTTCTACGGCCCAAATTGCCCGCATCTTATAGGTGGCATGGGTCTAAATGTAAACACACTAAACAAATAAAGTTACACTAACAACAGTTACACAACGCTAACAACAGTTGGTTTTCAAGACATGTGAAAATTTAAAAACAGCTTGGAAAATGCTGCGCTCAGAGGAAATAATAGTGACATACACATCCTTCGTTTCTTTTTTTCCCTTCCTTTTTTTCTGCAAGTCCTTTTTTTTTCTATATTTATTTTTTCTTTATAACTTTTCTTCCTACAAACCCTTTTTTCCTTTTATTTTTTTTTCTTCGCTGCCTAGACTTTATTTTGAGCAGGAATAGATAAAATATCCATACAGACTAAACACCAAAAAAAAATTAATAAAAAAGAATCGTTTAATATATAAATCCTTTTAAGAATAACATTAAAACATTAAGGGCTCTTAATGTCGCATTTATAAAAAAAAGAATTTTTATGATTAAGAACAACAAAAAAACTTTATATCTGAACACAATCAATAGCAATATTAAAAAATGAAACATCATCCAATAAAAACGAAGAAAATGATATTCACGTCCGTTGAGAAGAATGTTTTTAATCAGTATAATCAGCTGCATAAAAGCAAGTATTTTCTTTCTTTTTTAAACTTCCCGTTATCTATGAATGAAAACCAACTGACTTCGCGCATTTCTTTCTAAACAAATCATAATTTATTACTTCCTGCTATCTCATTCAGTTCGTGTGGGGGAAGGAAATGAAGATTTTTGGCGGGAAAGTAAGAAAAGTGTCGTTTTAACTATTTTCCACGCAGTTTTTTAATTTTTTCTCTCCATAAGAACCATCCTCGTGTCTTAACGAAAATATTAAAAAAAAAATTAGCCGAATCGGTCGAGCCGTTCTCCAGTTTTGCGCTTAGCAACGCATTTCGAGCTGCATTTTTATTATAATACTAGCTGCCCCGACAGACTTCGTACTGTCTCAAGTTATTGGGCTTTTGTAACCTAATAACGTACGTACGTGTTTCATAGCACTTAGAAAATAAAAAGA
>JAOUZG010003230.1:0-19782 GCA_026289955.1 Argiope argentata
CTTGAAATTTTACATTGGAACTTGAACTTGAATTTTTATGTCTTATTGAAACTATTTTATTTTGTACTAGCTGCCCCGACAGACTTCGTACTGTCTCAAGTTATTGGGCTTTTGTAGCTTAATAACGTACGTACGTGTTTCACAGCACTTGGAAAATAAAAAGAATCGTTTAATACATAAATCCTTTCCAGAATAAAATAAACACATTAAGAGCTCTAAATGCCGCATTAATGTATATTAATAAAAATGGATCGCAAATATGCGTTGCTAAGCACAAAACTGCAGAACGGCTTGACCGATTCGGCTAATTTTTTTTTCAATATTTTCGTTAAGACACGAGGATGGTTCTTATGGAGAGAAAATGAAAAAACTGCGAGGAAAATAGTTAGAGAGACACTTTTCTTACTTTCCCGCCAAAAATCTTCATTTCCTTCCCCCACACCAACTGAAGAAAATAAAAAGTTGCGGCTAATGAAATAATATTGCAGTTATATGGCTGAATCAATTATTTAACATATGATTGAAATATCATATGATTAAATTATTTCCCCATTACTATTATGAATCAAGGTAGTTGGTATTTACATATACAGTTTTAGACTTAATACAGATTCCCAGGTACAGTTGGAAATGTTTGAAGGGAATTCGAACGCAATTTTTATTTAGAATATCGATGACATTTGGATAAATGCGAGTACATTGTTAAAAGAAAATAGTCCGTAAAATACTCAAGTACTTCCTTCCGAAAAGTAATTCCTTTTTCTTTTTTTACTAAATATGTATTGCAAATTTATTGAAATAATTTAATTGAAAGTAAAAGGCTGTTGCTTCTCTAATTTTTGACTGATTTTAGATAGTTTTATTGAGTGCCAGTGCAAGTATTCTAATGTTTCACACATAAATGTCGTTTCTATTATCTTTAAACTATAATACCGCGCTCAGAGGAAATAATAGTGACACACACATCCTTCGTTTCTTTTTTCCCTTCCTTTTTTTCTGAAAGTCATTTTTTTCTATCTATATATTTTTTCTTTATAACTTTTCTTCCTACAAACCCTTTTTTCCTTTTATTTATTTTTTCTTCGCTGCCTAGACTTTATTTTGTGCAGGAATAGATAAAATATCCATACAGACTAAACACCAAAAAAAAATTAATAAAAAAGAATCGTTTAATATATAAATCCTTTTAAGAATAACATTAAAACATTAAGGGCTCTTAATGACGCATTTATAAAAAAAAGAATTTTTATCTTTAAGAACAACAAAAAAACTTTATATCAGAACACAATCAATAGCACTATTAAAAAATGAAACACCATCGAATAAAAACGAAGAAAATGATATTCACGTCCGTTGAGAAGAATGTTTTTAATCAGTATAATCAGCTGCATAAAAGCACCTATTTTCTTTCTTTTTTAAACACCCCGTTATCTATGAATGAAAACCAACTGACTTCGCGTATTTCTTTCTAAACAAATGATAATTTATTACTTCCTGCTATCTCACTCAGTTGGTGTGGGGGAAGGAAATGAAGATTTTTGGCGGGAAAGTAAGAAAAGTGTCGTTTTAACTATTTTCCACGCAGTTTTTTCATATTTTCTCTCCATAAGAACCATCCTCGTGTCTTAACGAAAATATTAAAATAAAAATTAGCCGAATCGGTCGAGCCGTTCTCCAGTTTTGCGCTTAGCAACGCATTTCGAGCTGCATTTTTATTATTTTGTATTATATAAATTTAATTTTTAAATATTTTTTTTCAATTAGTTGAAAAATATATGTATGAACACTTTCTTTTGGTACTTCAGTAATATCCTTCAGCTTTATAATAATAATGAATCTATTTTCAAAGTTATCTCTTATGAGATTTTGTTCTTTAATTTATTCTTATCTGAAATATGCATATTCGGAGTATTGATTTTAAAAAAAATCCTTAAAGATGTTGATGGAATTATCAAAGTGCCTAATACAGCGGGTATACTTTACCCCTAGAATGCTAACAATTCGTGTCCTGGACGAACGCTTACGAAATAACTTTGACTATTCTTCTCCTATAACGGTAAATGGATCGTTCTTCTCAGTACCTTAATCTGACCTCGGGAACTACAGATGAGGACATTCCTTTTCCCCGAAATATTTCTGCTTGCAGTATATCCAGAACAATAGTCGTCTCAGAGACGTATGGTTATCTGCCCCGTTAGTATTAAGAAGGTTTTTCTGTGTATATTTGGAGATCTCGAAGCTTTTTCACGGGGAAAATTTGTGGGGTAGGCCAGAAGCTATCCGTGAATTATTGAAAGATTTAAGCGAGGAAGATAATTCTACTACTGAGAATGAATTGGAAGATGAAGATTTTATTGAAGTTCTTGCTCCATGGATGCAGAAGCGTCTCAAAATATCAACTTTGCCCCGATCAACCAGAACTATTATAAGTGGACTTCTAAAATTGATTTCAAACATTCATCGACCTGAACAATCTGAAATTTAAAAAAAATGAGCATTTTGCTTATTTAATTTGCGCAGAATGATGTACAATTTTTGTTTGCCATGTTCAAGAGCAATGTGCGGAGAAAATCACTCACATATGTGTAAAGATTGACTTGACATAGATGTGTAAAGATTTATTTAAATTAGCCTTGAAAACTGATTTTAAGTACACTTCGTCCAGGAGACGAATGGTTATCATTCTTGTTAATTTTTTAAAGGTTACCTTTCTAGGGTAAAAGCAGGACAGCGATTCAAAAACGAAGACTGACATTCGAACCAACAAGAAAACACAAAGAAAAGCAGTTAGATTAATTCATTACATTCTTGTTTCATTGGATAAATATAAAAAATACTAAGTCTGTGAATATTTACATGTTAGTAGTACTGTTCTTTCTTTCTTAATCTTCTTCTGTTGAATGATATCAGATGCCAAAAGCTGTGCAGTTACTAATATTTAATTATATTGAACACAAATACTCATTTTATCAAAAAATATGTTACTTTTTCTTTTCTTTTTTTCTGAAAATATCTTTTCATATACATTTTCGAATTTCTCTCTAATGTCATCTGATTATAACAAATTAATCTGAGATGTAAAAAATTTATAATTAAAAAAAATTTTAATATAAAAAATTGAAAATTCCGTTTGAAATTTTGTTTTAAAATGTAATGGCTATTTTCAATAGCTGAATATTCCAAAATAAAGTAACATTTTAAAAGTAAAGCGAAATGTTAAAAAAAAAAAAATTCTTGAAATTTTAAACGTAAAATAATGTTTCAAATATACCATAATAAAAAAAAAGTTCTAGAAACAAAATAGAAATCATGGAGATAGAAAACTTCCTGTTATAGTTTTTTATTTCATAAATAGGTTCTTTGTCTAGTAAGTTTTCATTTTTAGTTGCATTTTCTTAAGAAAATGAACTTATGAAAAATAACGAAAATTACTCGGCGTCCAGCAAAGACATGTTTGAGAAGGAGAAAAAAGAATTTTTTTTCAAAGACTTTTTAATGTTTTTTTTTTCAATTTTGTTTTAAAAAATGCTTGAACGTTCTTATCTATTCCCCGATGACCGGAAGTAGTCAAAGAACTTCTGCTTCGATCAATCACAATGTCAGTCGAAAAAAAAAATCAATGTTGAATTTTTAAAAATACCGTAAGTGTCAATAAAGAATTTGAATTATAATTTTATGAAATTATAATAAAAACCTTTTTTGGATTTATAATTTTTCTGAAACTTAACTGTTCTTGTGAATTATAAATATAAATTTTTAGGAGGTTGTATATTAAGACGATATTTCATCACCAGCATAAAAAGCATTATATTATTTGAAGACTTTCTACCAAAATATATTCAAAATTTTCATGTAGTTTTGATGAACAAAATAGAAATTTATCGGAAGGATTCTTCGGAAGGATAGAACAGTGTTATAAAATTTCTTTATAAATATAGTAGTTCAACTTTTTTGAAAAGAAATTATCAAAACATAAACCCGGTTTATACTATTAAATAAATGTAATAATAAATTATTTATTTTCTCTTTGCATTTTTTACTGTTATATTCCGAAGCATATCATAAAATGTAAAAATAATTCTAAGCATTAAAAATTCGGGCAATTGTTTTTGCATGGTAAAAATATTAAATATTCAGATAATTTTTTATGGGCTTCAGTTATTTAGTTTTCTTTTATTTATTTAATTTTTTATACAGATATCTATTGATTAATGTAAAAGACTATAAGAAACCATTTTATTTAATTGTAAGTAAATTTAATTTTATATTTCTAAATAAAAGGAATTTTTGTTAGTACACACGGAGTGAGAAAAGCCCATGGTTTTTGTAACAAGAGAAAATATTGACAACAATGGAAGAGACATTTCTATGTTGTTACCTGAATTGATTTTCAGTCTAATTATGATTTCTGAGTAATGTAAATGATGAAGTAAACATTTTTTTGTTGTTTTCTTACTTACTCTAAATATCTTACAAAAAAAAAAGAATTTATTTTGAAAATAAAATAATCGATCGATAACAGATTTTATATGAAATAACAATAAAGGGAAACGAGCAGGTGTTCTAAATCCTTAAAAGGAAGGAATTATTGTTCCTTTTTAAAGATTAAGCTTCTTGTAACAAAATTAGAAATTATATGACGAGAAATAATAAAATTTATAAACTGGTACTTTTCTGAGAAAAATGAAAGTATTATATAAAGATGATTGATAATAGCTTTAGTAAAATACGAAATTTTAATCTTCATTTCCCCTTTAAATGTCATTATCATTCGAATTTTTCACCTCTATATTCAGGTAAAAGACATAGAGTTTCTAACTGCCACTATAAACTATAAAGCACTTAAAATCTTTATCTAATGCCTTTTAATAGCAAAGTTTTTAATGTTTAATTAATAATAGCAATTTGCATTCATCTGTTATGAGGTTTTATGAAGGAACATTTTCTTATACTTTTGAAACTTTATATTTTAATTCTTTATGTTTCAAGGTTTCAAAGTAACTTGATGTAATGCAAAGCTAACGAATATTTTGAGAAATAAGCATTATAAGTAGTTATCTACAGAGAATTTATTATATACATTTTATTTATTTTTTACATCTCTATAGTAAAAATATATAATAACTAACTACAGAAAATTTAATCTATACATTTTATTCATTTTTTTATATTTCTATAGTAAAAAAATAATTTAAATGCACTAACGTTTATATGTGCATTTTAATTTCAAGAAATTTGAGAATTTTGTATCTTATCTGAGGATTAATAGAAATAAACTATATTATTTTACTTCAATTTTAATACTTTGAATGTAATTTTAAATGAGCTAAATAAATTCTAACTCATATCTTTGTGATTAAATTTGAGAAATTTGTTTACGTTGTTTTTCGTGTAATGGAAGAACTAAGCAAATGTCTTACTCTCGAGAAAAGAAAATTATTGTATATAGGTATAGATGATTAGCTGGCTTCATAGTAATATTTACACTTGTAAAAAAAGGAACGAATCTTTTTATTAATTTTTACACATTTAAAATTCCTCTTTTCTTTATAGATTTAATTTCGAACAGTTTTTATAATAATTTAAAAGCATGTATAAAACAATTAACTTCTCATTCTGTTAACAATTATATGCATTGTTTATAAACAAAGATAATTTGCTGCGCTTATTATAAGGACTAAATCAATTTCGATAAAAAAACATACCCTTGCAGTGCCATATGTTTTTCTAAAAAGTCCTTTTGGTGTTTATAAAACATAAACTTGGATTGTGTAATAGAGAATATAGATTCGGAAGTAAGTAGCAAATGTTATTAACAGTTGTGGAAATGTTGACTAATATTGGTGCTAAATTTTCCCTTAAATTGTTTTGTAATCAAAATGCTTCCTTTGATACATAAATTTATATCAGCAACAGTTGGTAATAACCAGATTTTCTGTAAATCATTAGAAATTCTAAGTCTTAAGAATAAATAAAATTCTTTAAAGTCATGATGGAAGAAATAACCGAGATTTACGGTTCTTTTGACCTTCTAGTATCAGTAGAGAGAAATTACTGTAAAAAAAAATTCGATAATTTAACAAATCTTCACCTTTTAGATCACCCTGAATTCATAAAAAACATTTCTGGACACTTTCCCTCCGTCTATCTGTCTGTGACATTGATAACTCAAAAACTTTTGAAGGTAGGGAAATAAAATTTGGTATAAAGTATTTACCCCAAATTTGGTGATTTCTTTGAAATTTTGAAAATTTTTTGTTAAGAAGCAGAATGTTTGACAAAAAAGGAGTCAAAAATGAAATGACTTCAATATATTAAATTTGGAATGGGATTTCATAATTACAAATGTAATTTGATGCCAAATTTTGGTTCAAAAGGTTCTGAAAAATGGCTCTGAAATACCAAATTATATTTTTGATACTTATAACCACAAATTAATCTACGTAACAAAAACCAAGGACCGACTTTAACGACATATGGATTTTAACGGATAGACGTGCCTCTTAACAGCACCTACCCAACTGGAAGCAAGTGGGATACTTAACAAGCATTAACATTCTAAATACAATCCATCGACTTTCTGCAAAGCACAACATTCACTTTCAGTGAGTCCCTTCCCACATCGGACTTGAAGGCAACGAGAGAGCTGACGCCCTTGTTGTGGCGGCTACCATTGATGAAGTTGGTAATGTCCACACTCTCACGTATACAGAAATTTCCTCAATTTCAAAAGCGGAGACAAAAAGCTTTGTCGTGTTCCTCCGAATAACTCCGTGTACTTTAGAGATTGTCCTGGAGGGTACCTCCAGACCACGGGCGATAGAAAACAAAGTACAGCCCTCTCTCGATTCATCAGCGGACATACTGACGGCCTCACTTTTCACCAGGGACAAAAGTATTTCCCGGACTGCCATTGGTGTAAGAGCGCTCCAGCTTCTCCCACTCACATCTTAAATTGTCTAAATTTTACAAAACATGACATAATCAAAGACTCAGATCTATTTATGAACTTTTTATAAATATTGGGTTTTATGGAGATGGTCTAGCAATCCTAGGCCATCTGGGATTAGTAACAACAACAACAACAACAAGAATCACAGCAGAGGTTCAATAAAATTGCTAAATCCACTCCAAATATTAATATTTCTTAGTTATTGTACATTCAAAGCATTCTCTTTGATAACATCTTTTCTAGAGTGCATTTAATTAAGCTTTGAGGATATCACTACCTATGATTTGAGTTTATCAAACATAAATTAGTTATTGATATGAACTTATTTTTTAGATAAATTTATTCAAATCAGCTTTTAAAATACACTTTTATTCAAATAGCTAAAGATTAAAACTATGTATAAATATTTCTGACATTTTCCTTCACCCCCAGACGGAGCCAAAAGCATGGAAATTAAATGTCAGACAAATCCATAGACTGCAACCCTGTTTTGAAAATTTTAGCCAGAATGTACATTAAAAAAATTCTAAACTGAAAACTGAAACTGGAGTATATAAAAACGTTTTTCTTTATAAACGTGAAATTTTTTTGTCCAGATTCATCCAGATTCAAATTGGAATAAAAGCAATAAAGAATCGATAGAAATTGATTTTTTACTGAGGTCAGTTGCAACTCAACAATATAAATGTATAGTAAACATTAATTGAATTTAATTACAATCACTGGCCAATGAATTAGATAACCAAGATCAATATTTTATTGTACCACCTTTTGCATGGAGCTCTGATTCATTCGGGCATCAAATTTACAATCTTCTGGAGTGCATTTACATCCAGAAAATACCATACAATGGCTATGCAGTTTTTTAGGTCTTGTTAATTAGATGAAAGAGGAGAGTGCTGTCGGAGAGTGCTTCCAGTACATCCTACACTTTTTCTATGGGGTTAAGATTCGGGCTTTGCAATGGTTAGGGAAGGTGTTGAAAGTCAGGCTGAAGATCAGTGAACCAATTTTGAATACTTCTGGCATGACGTATAGTTGCATTATCGTCCATGAAGTATCCGTCGCCATCAGGATAAAAATTAAACATTACAGGGTGCACTTGATCTACCAGTATATCGAGGTATCGCATTCTGTTTTTTACCCTCAAGGAAGACAAGGGCACCACTTGCATGCCAGCAGAACATGTTATATATCATGATACTACCTCCAGATCCTTGCACAGTGCGAGTAAGGCAAGATGGATTCATGGCTTCGTGAAGTTGTTACCAAATCTGACGTCTTCCATCAGTGCAAAATAAGGTGTAGTGGGTTTCATCAGACCACAATACCTGTTTCTAATCTTCGGGTGCCCAGTGTCTTCTTACCCGACACCACTGCAATTGAATATTTGCGTGTCGAGCAGGAATGAGGATTTTTCTCACAGACACTCGTGTATGCATTCCTATCCTCTGCAATCCTCTGCGCATGATTCGAGTTGTTTCCCTACAGATTTCAGAAATCTGTTGGTTGGTTGAGTGAGGTTTATTGGCACAGAGCCATATTTGGCTATACTGCGCCAATCAAATGGCAAAAGATATAAAAAACACTCGCTTGTTAAATTAACACAGATATATTGAGAAAAATAGTGTAAATATGATTCGAACAATGATTTCAGAGAAAATTTAGAACTATAGGCCATGCAAATTTGAAACAATGATAAATAAACTTAAAAGAAATATTCAACATAAACAGAAAAATAAAAAATAAAAAATTCTAAATGCAAGTTAAAAATCCAATCGCTCTTAAGAATTTAAAAACGTTTGGGTGGTATTTCTCACCTACCAAGTCTTGTAGCGAAGGAGACGAGGTAAAAAAGCGAGTACGATAACAATTAAAAACCGGGCATTCAATCAAGATATGAAAAACAGTAAATTGAACTTGGCAATTGTTGCACATGGGCGCATTCTCCCCAAAGAACAGATATTTATGAGTGAAGCGCGTATGTCCTATGCGGAGACGAGTCAATTTAACATCCATCTCACGTACTATAGAGTGAACAGGCCAATCAAAAATGTCCGTTTTAATACAATGTAATTTATTTTGGACCTGCAGATCCCATGAACTTTGCCATTTAGAACAGATGTAGTGATGGATAGACTTTTTAATGTCTCAAAAGGGAATTCCAATGTTTAAAAAGGTCGTTGCAGTTTTTGCAGCCAAGTCCACCTTCTCATTCCCCAAGTTGCCGACATGACTTGGTACCCAACAGAAAATTATGTCAAATCCATCATTTTTTTTAATAATTGCAAGGTGAATAAAGTTTTAATGATAAATGGATGCATCCGATTTTGGTAGTGTGAAAATGTCTTCAAAGCACCCATGCTATCGGTATAGATAACAAATTTACGCTAAGTAGAGGTTGAAATTTTCAGAAATCTGTTGGGAAGAGCCTTAGGTGACAATTTGTGTCAGTTGAATTACAGTAGAGTCCCTGTTCTGACGCATAATTCATCAGAGATGACACTAATCAGGCTCTTGGAAAGTTGTGCTCGAACCGCAGAAACGTCTTCTAGAGAAGGACTGTGGGTTCTGATTCCAACTTTTGAGAACCTTTAAAATGGTTGCTTGTTAGGGCTCAGTGAGATCTGCCGTCTTCGAAATCGATTCACCTGCTAAAGGGGCACCAATAACAACTCCTTTTTCAAATGGTGAAAGATCTGTCGCTTTCCCCATTTCACTTCATTCACCGTGAAAAGACTCTTGCAACTAACTTATACTAGCATTATAACCACTTGTAACCCACGTCATAATAAAATATTTGCATACCTCATCCCTATCACGTATTCAAATGCAAATCTCAAAGATTTCTAATTCATTGGCCAGTGAGAGTATATTATAACGTTTAAAAGGAAAATCAAAGCAATTTTGAGACAGACCTCGTAAATTTCAACTGTGTTCAGATAATGAGGATGACACAAGACCAGGCAAATGCAACCCCTTCTCCATTCTTGCCAGTGAAAGGACATTTAGCAGCGGTGCATTTAATTTGTACCAGACCCACTTATATGATGGCTCCTCAATGAAATTTCCATCATTGATTCCACCGGTGCCGAATCCTCTATCTTATCTCCTTGTCATTTGAATGTCACATGCAAATGATAAGAATGATTAAAGTTAAATTTATTTATTAATATTTGTTAATATTTATAATTGCAGGTAATTATATATCATTTTTATTCAAACACTAAGTTATTAGAATAAGATATAAAACAAAGCTTTTTACATATATTCCTTTAACAATACATAACCTTTTTGCATAATTCAAAAAATGCAATTCAATGCTAGTAATTATTTAAAACTGGGACAATGATTAAAAATAACAAAGATGGTAAAAATCAAAAAAGTAAACCTTTTGAATGACGTCAATTGAAGTAACAATCATTATTCTTAAAACAAAAAGGACTGAGAATTGTCGTTAAATCAATTTATTAACAATTTTAAATAATAAACAGTAATTTTATCCTTCATTGATAGAAAAATTCACAAACCACAATGCCAGTAGAAATTCTTTTCAGTTAATTAACTTATCCAGAATGGAATGCTCCAACAGTTTCGTATTTTTTTTTTTACAGCGATTCACTGAATAACAAGACATGGCGCCGTATAATGATATGCATCAGCCGAGACATGAACGCCTTCTGCTTGCTCTCTGAGTGATTGATGATTTATAAAAATGTGGTGTCTGGGCTGCACTTAGAATAAACTAGAGAAGAAGAGGATATTTTGGCGAGTTGTTGAGAGAGTTTGCTCTCGTGCTTTTATTGCTTTTTTCATACTGGGTGACATCGGTGTTAAGAATCTTTATCACTAACCTGTCAAAAGGAGGAAAGAAATTGGAAGAGCATTTTACTGGATACCTTTCAAAACCTGAGAGGTAAAAGAAAAACAAACAAAAAAGCAAGTATGTCAGTTTTGCTTAGATAATCATGGAATTTAATCTAATGAAGCATGTTAAGTGTTATATAATTAAAAATAAAGTGATTTTTTTAATTATAAAGAAAAGATTTGTTGGGGTGATAATGTTTTTTGTTTTGGAGGAAATTATAATTACAATAAATATTATTATGTTTGAATTATTCTCATTCATTAACTTGATAACAATGTAACTAGAATTATTCTTTCTAGTATTTAAGAGTGCTTTGGACAATGAAATCAAAATTTCTTATTTTCTGTGATATTAATTTGAATACTTCATTGTAATTTTATTATATTAATCTAATACTACGAAAAACGACTCGTCAAAATCCAATTGTAATTTTTACTTTTTGGTTAAAAAATTATGAAAAGTGTATTAAAATGGGATAAATCTTCAAAACACATTAAAATGACAGGTAAATCTTTTTTTTTCAGATTTTAAGTTGTATAATTTAATCCTACATTATATTTTGTACGTTTGAGATTGTTAAAAGTACAATTTTTAAACCAAGAATTATTTCACATTTTTTGAAATAATTTTAAAAGTTTTTGTAGTGATATTACACGAGATCTTCCATATATATTTTTTAAATTTATAAATGATCCTTTCATAAATAAATTATATCATTATATGTTAATACAACATAATAAAACTGTCATAGGTTCATAACTTAAAACGTAATGCGCGTGGAGTATTTTAAAACTGCAGCACTTGAAGGACAAAGAAACCGTGTAATACCGCGCCTGTCTAAAATTAAACCGATAATACCGATAAACCGAAAAATAAAACCGAAGCCTAATATCAGTAAAATTCCTAATAATCAGTGAGCGTATAAATATATCAAAATAATTCATTCTGCAAATAATTACTTTCTATCTAACAATCAGAATTAGACAATTAAAAGATTAAAATAAAATCTGCTATGCATATTTCAATGTATCATGTCATAACATAATTTCTTGAACGGCCAAGCACTGTGAGCTCGTGCGGGTTAAATTGTATTTTTAGTCATTTTAATTGTTTCGTCGAAGGAGTCACTTTAGTATTATAAAGGATTTTAAAAACCTTCTCTCGCTTTTATTGTTTAAAAAAATATTTTCATATTTATTTCATTTTATATAATCACGTGCACAAAATGATATTTTTCTTGGTTTTATTTGCGGTAGTCTTTAACATATTTTTTTTAAATCAGAGGTTTTGTAAATGGGATGGCATCACGTCAGCTTATTTTTTTCAGATGCTAGTGTAGATAATAAAATTTGTATTTTTCGCCGACGGATAGTTTTATTTTTCGAATACGGGTATTTGTTGATGCCACAAAACTTCATTCCTAAATCAATACCATGTTCTGACATGATAATAAAAATTACCGGTTTAACTCCATTTTTCATGTTTTTACTGTCCATTGTACTCTTAATTCGAAATTAATTTTTTTACAAAAGGGATATTTTTTTGAAAGTAATCGCCTGAAGCGGCCGGAGACCTCGCTAAGAATATTCGTTGTATTTAATTTCAGTTAAATAGTTTAGATATGACATTTTTCCCATCTTCCCAAAAAGTTATCGACAAGAAACCTATGCTATTTATTATACTAGTCTTAAACATAATCTGTTTATTATGTACTTCATTTTTTATAATAGAGACTAGTCTTGTAATATCATAAAGTTATTAAAATATAAATGTCTTGTTCAACTATTTTCATTTTTCCGGAAAATGTAACTTTACTTTTAGTTCGGCTTGTAAACTATTCAAATTTCAAAAAAGCATTTTTTTCGCTATCATTCAACGATTGTAGGAATTTAAGCAATCTAGTAATTAATGGAAACATGGAAGAGTTTTGAATTTCATAGCAGCAATATTATACACGGCTAAAATTAGACGACAAAAATATTTAAAAAATAGTGAACTTAGGTAAACATTTTACCTAATTATTAAAATACACCTTACAGATGAACACTGAAGAACAACCATACACAATCGAACCCGGGATGCCCAGAATACGAAAAAAAAGGCGCTACTTTTGTGCCAGGACATCGGCTGAAATTTTGTAACTCATAGAATGCACAATGAAAATGTCTCTTTATCTACAGACACTTTTCAAAATGTTGAAATTTGGAGAGGGGTGCCAGCTGAGTTGTCATCCTCGTCGTCTGATCTCGATTCATAATTACGAAGTGTGTTAGATAATATCCCTAGTGTTAGTACAGGACATTAATATTTAAAATAAACTATTGTCATGTTTTGTAAATTGAATACATTTTTATTTCTATCTATCGAATGCAACGATGAATTACTTTTAAAATTGTGCGTTAATATCCATTTCTAATGACCGATATTATTTCATACGTAAGTAAGTAAGAAATCCAATTAAATAAATTTTGAATTTCTTTTCATAATGACTTAGAAAAAAATTAAATGATTTGGTGGTAAAACGAAATTTTCTGTTTTACCATTGTTATGCGCAACACAATATTGAATTTACGTTTTTCATCTTCTAAAAGCCTGAAAAAAAGGAATTCTAAATGACATATTTTTTATTAAGATATCTCATATTCGTCAATTTTGCATTTATTCAGATTCTCTGGCTTTTGTCTATCCGTGAAATTCCTACATTCATTTATTTAGTAACAAAACATCCGTCATTGAAATCAATGAATACTAGAAAACAACAAGTTTGCTAAAACACATAATTGGAAGAAAACTTATAACTCTCCTTTTACCTAATAATTAAAGATAGTGAAGAAATAGAAACGAAAAATGGAATGTTTGAAATAATTACATAGAATAATTTAAAAACTTGACTAATGCACTTGTGATTTCTTATCTGCATTTATATTACGTTTTCGTTTACGAATCTATATTATTTGTTATTATATATTAATGCTTTATTGATTTTATGGCATATTTCTTTTGAATGTAAAATTAGAGTTATTATGTAAAGCTCTAAGACCATAGATATTTTAAAAAAAATAAGCTATCGTTGCAGAAATCATTAGGTTAATGAAGATTCGATAAAATGAAAAACATTACATTACAGAAACCAAAGCTTTATTTCACACACAAAAAAACTTTAAAGTGCATATATTAAAATTTAATCAGGGTATACACAACGGACAATACTTGTTAAAATTAGCAATTTTAAAGCAGAATTAAATGCTAGTTGCATAGCACTGTTAACACAGACTTTATACCTCAAATAAACACTCCGTTTTTATAGTTTCCAAATAAATACTGAGGATTTTCAGAATGATCTCAGTTCCTATTAGAGGTAGAGCTATAGTTCTCACATTGCCAGAGCTTCCGTTTCTGTCACCGCATAATTTTCTGGCCAAGTCGTAAAACTTTTTTCTTGTAATGAAACACTATAGTAAGAAATTAATAGCACTGATACGTAAAAATATGATTCTACGTCACACAAAAGAAAAAGAATCAGCCGTAGCTTCATAAAAACATTATCGATGCCGAGCAAAAACAGAATCTAGCAATTTCTTAGGCTGACATTATGTCCGATTTAAAAGCGAATTCTAGAATGAATAGAATATATACATTTAATGAATTAGAATATATAAGTTTGAACTTCCAGAATTTTCTATAAGCACCCGGGTTTACAGTTGACGGAAATGAAGAATTAATTTAAAGAATAAGTGCAATGCCGTTATGAAAACATAATTTAGAGGAAGCTGTGAAGTAATTTTTACATTTTTCAAGAGACGTACAGGCAACAGTTGATTGTATTAACTCGATCAATTTTCACTTGGTGTATCGAAGAGTGCGTTTATACAAATAATAATATTTATTCTTTCAGTTAAAGAAAAAAATGTAAAACAAATTCAGTTTGGTAAAATTAATTTAATGCATTAAATCAATCCTTCATGTATCCTGTTTTGACAAAATATCCTGATTTTTTTATTGAAAAATGCAATGCAATGCGAATTTTTGTGCTTTAAGATTTGCAAGAAACTTTGAGTGCACACTTTGAATAAAAGACAAAAAAAATTTAATGTTTATAGTTTATTTAAAAATATTTTGATACCTTAATGAACCTCCGCAGTATAATTAGGTCCCTAAAATTATTATCGTAGTATCTTGAATACTATCTTTTGAAGATTTCCAAGGAATTCTAAATGTTTTTGTTAATAGAACCTTAGTTATCTCTTTCTTATCCATACTTTAGTTCTCTCTTTTTCTGGAGTTTAAAATAAATTGAAATTGCCATTATAATCAAACTATTCTTTTATATAAAAATGCCCTAAAATATGTATTATTTGAAATTTTGTTCAGAAAAATATTGATGATTTAAAAAAAATTATTGACACGTTGATTACAGTATATATCATTTTATTTTATTTTTTAAATTCGGATTGTATTTGTGAACTCAAGAAGTGAAATCCGAGTGTGGTTAAGGTCTGCTCTTTTCAATTGAATTTTAAGGAATTGTATTGTTAAAGAAAATGATTCAGTGGCATTCTACTGCAAATGATAATAAATTTATTGCACCACAATGAATTTTCGAAAAACACAAGATTGATTTATGTGCTGGTATTAAAACACATTTTCGATTTCCGTTGTAATTTATATTATTCCGAGATAGGTCAATTTTCAAGTTCTTTTTTGTTCTTACTGAGAAAAGGAAACTAATAGTTTAGAATAACAAATAGGTAAGAACTCTTTTGAAAGCATCTGTATATTTTGAGATTATTTGGAAGAGATAGATGCAAGTATACGTTTCACGAAATTTCATTGATTTTTTACAGAAATGATGATTTTGTGAATTTAAGCTATTTTAAACATTAGCGAAAATATGAAGACAAATCATAAAATTAATTTTATTAAACATAGTCAAACTAACATGGTACATTATTATTTCCAATGTTATGTCTAAATATTTAGAAGATTTTTATTCATGTTCTTTTCCATTAGTTCAAAAAATCAAATTATAGCAGACAAATTATAGAGACAAACCACTCACATAAATAGAACACTGATACAAAACCCGAACAAGAAACGCTGGCATATGTTTTATAGGTAATAATAACACATAATTTTTTTTC
The DNA here is from genome assembly GCA_026289955.1 of Argiope argentata. Classification (NCBI taxonomy): domain Eukaryota; kingdom Metazoa; phylum Arthropoda; class Arachnida; order Araneae; family Araneidae; genus Argiope; species Argiope argentata. Next base: position 15,962 of record JAOUZG010003230.1, read on the forward strand.
AATTTTCAGATATTTATTATAGGGTTTAAATATAGCATTATTTGCTTTGTCTTGACCGGATTCTAATACCTCACGCCCCCTCGTTTGCGTATTAAAAGAGCTTGGAAATAAAGGTTTGAAGTCAGTTGCAAATTGCGAGGTCCGTCTCAAAAAACTCTTGGTATCACTTTTAGATCAGAAGATAATAAAAATAAACAAACAAATATAAATTGTTTAAAGGCAAATTTTTCCTTGAAATTTCAAATTAAATGAAATTTTAATTACTTTAAATGAAATGCGTTTTCACTTAGCGAATCTTTTATTAAAAGTCTACTATTTTTTATACTCTTGCCTTCTGCTTGAAATTGTTTATATAAATGTATTAGTTTAAACTAACGCATGAATATAAATTTTTATCAAATGATAAAACACGAATTCAAATAAAAAATAATAAAGGAAAAACTAAAAAACATATTTTGTGACATTTTCATACAGCGCTTCAGCACAGAATGATTTCTTTATCAATGTCATAGTTTATAATAGCTTTAATAGAATTAGTTGTTCTTAAAATAAATAATGTTCATAAGAATTTTTTTAAATACGCAAGGGTTTAAAGCCATTTATTGTTTATATTGGGTTGAGGAATAAGTTCGTAGCGTTTTTACCGAAGACTTTAATTTAAACAAAAAACAATAAATATTACAATAAGTTAATTAATTATATATTCACAGTTGTTTATAATCTCTTCCCACCTCTCGAGCCATTTATTGATGCCGTTCCGCAAAAAATAGCCTGGTCTGGTGTCAAAGAAGTTGTTGAGCCAGTTTTTAAGAATCTCTTTGTTATCGATGGTAACGGCCCTTCATATGGTTTGACAGGGAGCGGAAAAGATGGTAATCGGTCAGTGCAAGGTCCGGAGGATACGGAGGATGTTGAAGGACTCCCATCCGATCTCTTGGAGTGCAGCTTTGACGACTTGTGCTTCATGGGGCATGGCGTTGTCGTGAAGGAGTATGGTTTGACGAGGCCGATCAGAACTTTTCAGTCTAATAACCTTATTCACGTGGTATAGCTGGACAATATAGAACTCCTTGTTGACCGTGCCATATTTTTCGAGCCTTTATCAGTGCACCATGCCCTCCCAGTCCCACCAAACACATATCACGATCATCTTTGGAGGAAGATCCGGCTTGACTCTCGGCTTTGGCGTATATCCTGGAGCCACCCACTTCTTTCTTTGCTTCATATTGTTGTATAGGCACCATTTCTCATCTCCCGTGACTATTGGGTACAAAAAGCGCCGTTTATTACCGCCTGTTTCTCGAGGGCAGGCGAGATGCTGAGAAGCAATTTGAAGGCTACTTTCTTAGTTTTTTCATTGAGCACGTGAGGCACCCAGGCTCCCAATTTTCGGTAAATCCCATTGAATAAAGGAGATGGAGAATCGTTTTATGATCGCAGTTCATTTGATCGGCCAATTCAAGACTGGTTTGGCGACCTTTCTCCTCGAAACGTGATTTGAGAAAAGTGTCTCTTCAATGTCAAAGCCGCCATTTTTTAACCTTGCAATCCATTTCCGTGCTGTAGACTCGTCTATGATGTCTTCTCCATAAACGTCGCAAATGTCTCGGGCTGCTTCGACAGCTTTTTGACCTCGATGAAAAGCAAAGAAGAGCAGGTGTCGAATATGTTGATTTTTGCCACCTGAGTATTCCATTTCTAAGCCTCAAAACTTAAAAAAAAAACTGAATAACTTAAAAATACAATTAACATAGTTTTGTAGAGCAGGAAGAGTTATATCCAATAAATTTTACCCTTTGCCAAACAACAAACAAATCATTGTAAAATAAAAGAAATATAAAAATGCTATGAACTTATTCCCCACCCCAATAGTTCAAGCCTGTCTCCCCACTTAGAAGATTACCTTAAGAATCGTGACTCACAGTGCAAAGAATTGTTTCAAAAGGTCAAAAATAGCTTCTAAAATATCGAGAATAAATTTATTTCCCTGTTAAGTGCAGAAAAAAAATTGAGTGGAGAAGCAAGTTTAGGAAGAGATTAGGAGTGGATTAAAACATAATGGTATAAAGAGCATAAAAACCTTGTTACCTTTTATGCATCATTTTTAAAGGCATATTTAAGTATACTCTCTTTCTGAAAACATTGCAGCAAAAAAATCCTCTTTTAAATGAGGTAAAAATAATCATTAATTCGAGGATTCTTGCTTCAAAATCTTTGGAAAATTTTACAGATACTTTTTTCTGATAGTGTGAGTATAAATTTATTGTTTGTTTAAGAAAGTCTATGAAAATTTATGGAGAAAATGTTTCAAAATTTTGTAATAGAATAAAAAACTATTTCCTTTTAATACTTGCTATAAAAGATTACATTTTAAGTATAAATAATTTAGTACTTTAAATTGATGTTTAATTTTAAATTTCAATTTAACATGATATTTATTTTAATAATAAATATATCTATTTTTTAAATGTAATCCACTTTAACAGAGGAAGAGAAATTTATTAGAATAAAGTAAAACAAAAATGAGCAGATTTTTTTTAAGTTGCAATTTTACAATTTATGTAATTATTACATTAGAAAAAAAAACAAGCATAATTATTTTTATTTCAAAATGCAAATTTTTCTCTATAATCTGAAGAAAAATATTAATTTATTTGCAATGAAAACAATTATTATTCTGATTTTTAACTTTTTCGTTTTTCTGCTGCTTTATTTCATAGTTTTAATACAATTACCATATCTAGGAAATGTAAAAGTAAGCATACCCTTTTTATCCTCTAACGTTTATTAAAACTATTCGAAAACCATTTGGAACTGAAAGAAGTATAATATATATGTAGTTCTTTATAACATGGATTGGTGTACTGTTGAATATAGAATCAGATCCATTATCAGGGGAATAAAGTAATAATATTTTTATGATATAACTGTTGAGTGAATTGTTCTTAAATAAGTATATATATATATATATATAACGATCAAACACTGAAATATTTATGTAAACTCACTCGAGTTTCACACATTTTAACCACTATCAGAACACTAAAAATATACATAAAATAATTTTGGTTAAGTAAAAGAAAATGTTCTATATGATTTCTCAGTAAGAAAAATGCTTTTACTTTTAGTATTTTTAATAGAAAAATCTATTTACACCTGTTTGTTCACTTTCTTTCAGTTAAAAATAAGAAATATCATATATCACCATATGTCAGTAAAAAATTACATTTTTCGACCTTTAAGTGAGACGTTGGAATACTTAATATAAATATATATTGCTTTAATATAATTATGTAATAAAACTGAGTGTAAAACTAATTCATAAAATAAAACAAATATCAAAATAAAAATTCATATTTACTGCAATTGTTATAGGCATTTAGAATTATTTTCTGTAATATTTTAATGCAAATAACCATTGAACTAAATCATTGGTAAATTCATTACATGAAGATGTTACACTTATTTCTCATTTAAACGTATCAACTCCAATCCGCAATGCATACGGAGAAAAAGAAATATCCATGGGCATACATGAAACGAATCAACAGAATTACAGAATTTTAATCTTTTGTAATATTTAATAGAATTAATTATAAATACAAAGTAAGTAACCATATCAAGTACATACAGTAAATATAAAAATAAAGTGAAATCTATAATGGCAAATTTCAAGTTATCATGTGAGAACATTATTATTTTTAAGTCATTCTTTGTTTTAATTAATTTTTGTCGCTAATCCGTCTAGATCCATTTTAAATAATCACGAGAATTTTCTAATGGCCCCCTCTCCGCCTTTATATTAAACCTACCTACCTATA
>JAOUZG010003232.1:0-12444 GCA_026289955.1 Argiope argentata
CACCTTCGCAGATTTCTACTTCTTCTATTATACAAGAACAGAAATGTCTTAAAACATTTTAATCGTGTTGTTATGCATTGCATATTCTTTCTCCATATTTTGAATTTTGTCATTTTTACCTCTGATCTTTTATTCTCAGGCTTTTAACCACTTTCATGTTTACCATTTGATAGTGTAGCGCACAAGAGAAGTGCGTAAACTGCAATGGGAATCACACGTCCTTTTCTCGAGAATGTCCACGTTGGAAGGTAGAAAAGGAAATAATAACAATTAAAATTAAGGAACACATTTCATATCCTGAGGCAAAACGAAAAGTCCTTTCTCAAACGCCAACACCTGGCATAAGTTATGCATCGGTCTTGCAAAAGTCCTTCTGTAAAAACTGCTCTTGTGAAAACTGTACTCAAAATTCCACCCAAGTAAATTTCAGTGAAAAATCTTCTGATACTGATATTGAAACAACGGCAGGAAATGCTCTCGAGAAAGCTAAATCCCGGAAATCGAAAGCACAAAATTCTCTCAAATTAAAGCTCTCTAAACGTGGCCTCTCTCCAACACAATTAATTACGAAATTGAAAAAATCGAATGTTCAAAATTCTGTCGCTCTGGGACTTGCAAGTCAAGGCATAGTGCAGAAAGACTTGTCGTCCATTTTAATAGCACCGCTAAAAATTCCGAACTAATATCTCTACATCCATCTGAAGAGGATGATGATGAAATCTCGATGAGTTGCGAGACTTCACCAACCAAAGATCTTGCTATAAATAATACAATTTCCAAACCAAATTCTTGATGGGTACTTTCGTTTCATGGAACTGTCGTGGTCTAAGGTCCAAAACTGTTGACATTAAATGCATCATTAATCAGCTTCATCCTTCTTGTCTAGCAATTCAGGAAACATTTTTAAATCCGAACATTTCATTTAAAATACGTGGTTATAATATTGTGCGCAATGATGCTGACACTAGTAATTCAGGAGGTGTCTGTATTTTAACTTCTAATCAATTTCCAAATACACCTCTTAATTTACACTCTACCCTGCAAGTTGTGGCAGTTCAAATACATATTAGAGCACTTGTTACAGTTTGCTGTATATATTTACCACCACATGATGCCATTAATCAACAACAACTAAATAACATTATTGACCAGCTTCCTTCACCATTTTTAATACTCGGGGACTTTAACGGGCATAGTACTTTGTGGGGTTCAGATAGTACAAATTCTCGTGGAAGACAGATCGAACAGTTCATTTCTAACAATTGTCTCTGTCTCTTAAATAACAATGAAAAAACATACTTTCATGAGCCCACACGGACCTTCCACAGTCTTGATCTGGCCATATGTTCTCCTGATCTGCTACCATTGTTGAATTTCACAGTTGGAAGTTATCTCTATAACAGCGATCATTTCCCTTTAATTGTTTCTCATGCTGATAGAGGCGGTGCCACTCTTTGCCCACCGCGTTTTCTATTCCAGCGAGCAGACTGGACTGCTTTTACGCAGCTAGCAGAAATTACTGAGACCAGGGTCAAAACTCACGACATAACGGAAGCAGTGCAAAATGTCATTGATATCATTATGTATGCCGCAAATAACACTATCCCAAAAAGCTCCCCACGGAAACGAAAATTTCGTAGGCCGTGGTGGAATGAGGCTTGCCGTGACAGTTTTAGGGAACAAAAGAAACGTTGGAACATTTTTCGTCGATACCCATCGACAGAAAACCTTATCTCTTTTGAGCGTGCCAGAGCCAACGCTCGTCGCATTCGCCGGAGAAGTCAAAGGGAATCTTGGATTAGCTTCGTATCGTCAATTACATCTTCTACCTCCAGCAAATTGCTCTGGAAGAGGGTAAAGGCAGCCAATGGAATATACCATGATTTTTCCTTTCCTTTGCTTAAAATGGGAAATATTACAATTTCCTCTCCCATGGAAGTTACCAATACCCTAGGCAAAACATTTGCAGAAGTTTCTGCTGCTGATTCGTACAAGTCTACTTTCATGGCTATAAAAAATCGCGCGGAACGAAAGGGTTTGCGATTTGTTACCAGAGATTCTCTTCCATACAATTCTGTTTTTAAAATGTATGAACTGCTTTCTGCTTTATCTAAAGCACATGATACCAGTCCCGGACCAGACGGAATCACCTATAACATGCTTCGTCATTTGTCTCTTACTTCTCTTTCCAATCTGTTATTGCTATTTAACCGTATTTGGACTGAGCAGAAGTTCCCTTCACAATGGCATGAAGCTATCGTGATCCCAATCCTGAAACCCGGTAAAGATGCATCTAATCCCCTGCACTACAGACCTATCGCGCTCACAAATTGCTTGTGCAAGACATTGGAGCGTATGGTAAATGATAGGTTTCTTTTCGAATTGGAGAAGAGAGCATGTATTCCACTGTTGCAGAGTGGTTTCCGCAGAGGGCGTTCAACACATGATAATATCGTTCTTCTCGAGACACAAATACGCAACGCATTTGTGCGTCGAAATCATCTTGTGTCTATCTTCTTTGACGTAGAAAAAGCATACGATCGCACTTGGCGCTTTGGCATCCTTTCAACACTTTTTAATTTTGGTTTTAAGGGAAATTTACCTATCTTTTTACAGAACTTTTTATCTTTACGAAGAACTTTTTATCTTTACGATCATTTCATGTCCGTATTGGAAATTTTTATTCCGATCCTTTTATTCAAGCTGAGGGTGTTCCACAAGGAAGCATCCTCAGTGTAACACTTTTTATGATTCATTTTAGTCAAATTCTGAATGTCTTACCTTCATCTGTCCAAAGCACTTTATATGTCGATGATCTCCAGATCTCCTGTCAAGGCTGCAATATGTGCTCAATTGAGCGTCAACTGCAAATTGCAGTTAATAAGCTAATGGACTGGTGTGATAATAACGGGCACACGATTTCTCCAGAAAAAAGTAAATGTGTGCACTTTTGTAAAAAGCGGGGTCTTCATTTGGATCCTTTAATCCACATTCGAAATGCTGCGATTCCAGTAGTGAATGAAATCAAGTTTTTAGGGATAATTTTCGACCGAAGGCTCACCTTCCTTCCTCATGTCGTATATCTGCGGAAGAAGTGTGAGAGGGCATTGAATATTCTGAAAGTACTTTCAAGAACCTCATGGGGAGCGGATCGCACATCGTTACTCCGAATCTGCGAAGCGATTATTTTATCACGCGTTGATTATGGATGTATGGTATATGGTTCTGCAAGGCGTTCCGTTTTAAGCAAACTGGATACTATACACCACTCTGCTTTAAGAATTTGTTCAGTAGCTTTTCGGACTTCCCCGGTAGAGAGTCTGTATGCTATTTGTTATCAACTACCTCTTTATCTAAGACGAAAGAAGTTATCTGCTCTTTATCATTTTCGAACAAAATCTCTCTCAGATCATCCTATTTCCCAAACAAATTTACCAGTTGGTCTACGAAGACTCTATAATGCCCGGCCCTCTAACATTCTCCCATTTATTGAGAGGATCAAAGAAATTCTCCATGATTTAAATATAGCTGATGTTTCTATAAAATCGCATGATTTCTTTTCCTTTCCACCCTGGGATATCCCAAATCTCTCATTTCTGAACCCCTTTTAAGGATTCGATAAAATTTCAACTGCCCCAGTGGTGTTTCAACAGTTATTTAACTATCATCGCTGTCAATATACTTCATTTACACCAATATTCACTGATGGTTCCAAATCAGTTGATCATGTTGGTTGTGGCATTGTTCTACCATTTGCTGCTATGAGCTATCGCATACACAACTACTGTTCTGTATTTACAGCTGAGCTAGTGGCCATTTTTTGTGCTCTCCAGGAAATTTCCTCCCTGGCTCACCGAAATTTTATTATTTATACCGATAGCATGAGTGCATTAAAAACGCTCTCTCACTACCACAATAAGATGCATCCAATCGCTAACAGAATTCTTTGTACTTTAAGTCTTTTGAGAATCAAAGGTTTTAATGTCATTTTTTTGCTGGGTGCCAAGCCATGTTGGTATTCCTGGAAATGAGGTGGCGGATTCATTAGCTCAATCTGCATCCTCTTTCCTAAAACAAGAACTCCCATACTGTGATCTCAAGACATCGTTGGCGGGTCGGCTTTTGCTTACTTGGCAAGAAACTTGGGATTCATTGACTCACAATAAATTGCACTCTGTCATGCCGACCATAGCAATGTGGTCACCTCTCAATATACGTGCGTTAGATGTCAAGCTAACACGCCTACGTATAGGACATACACGCTGTACTCACAAACATTTGCTATTTGGCGAAAGGGCACCTATGTGCCAGACCTGTCTCGTTGATCTGAGTATTAAGCACATTTTGGTTGAATGCCCTATGTACCATTCCTATCGTGTCAGCATTTTCAATAAATCATCCGTACGTCTAACTGACTTGGTGGGTGAAAAATACCATCCAAATATTTTTACATTTTTAAAAGCGATTAACCTTTTTACTTGTATCTAGCTGCTTTTCAACTTTTTAATCTCTTTTAGAGCTTATTTTTGGAATTGTTTTATTAACTCATAAATTTAATTGTTTCAAAAATTGGTCTTCTATGATTGAGAAATTTTAAAATTTTATTGACTGATTTTCACACCTCGTGTATCTCTTCCAATTTTCTCAATTCGTATTATTTTATAATTCATCAGGTTGGTTCATAGTAATGTATTCTTAATTTAAACCATATGACTGGCGCAGTATGGCCTCGAAGGGCTCTTGTGCCAATAAACCTAACCAACCAACCAACCTAACTATTTGGTTAGTCTGCTAGGGATCAAGCGAAATGGTAATTCTCTGGGGCTTGGCGTTAAGGGTGGTCAACGTTCCTGGAGGTAACTCTGACCGTATAGGTCTCGGATAGCACGAAGGTAAGTGCTGAGGCTGGAAGCGTCCAGAGCGGGTGGCTGCTTTCCCTTGTTGGGCTCCATGGTGGGCAGTGCCGTCGGCTCCTGAATTACATATTTTCTTTGCATGGGATCTTTTCCAAAATTTTTCTGGTGTCGAAATTATTGAAGGTAATAATATAGACTTTTTATGTAAATTTGTAAGACATTTAATTCAGACATCAACTAATAAATCTAGAAATTTCTCTTCGTTTTCTCCTTTAAATTACTGGTATTGGAGGAGATCCAAAATCTGTTAAAAAATTAAGATTTGGTGATTTCCTTATAGAAACTTTGTCATCATCTCAAACAAAATCATTTCTCAATGCAAAATCTCTGCTTGGTATTCCTATCTCTGCTACTTCTCATAAAAGTTTAAATTCTATTCGAGGTGTAATATCTGAGCCCGACTTATTGAATACATCAGATTCTGATATTCTTGAAGGTTTCTCTGATCAAGGCGTCATTAATGTCCGCCACATTACTGTAAGAAAGGATACAGAATTTCAGCCTTCTATTCACATAATTTTAACTTTTAACAAAACTCAATTACCGAAGTCTATTAATGCTGGATACTTGCAATGTCGTGTCCGCCCTTTCATACCAAATCCAATTAGATGTTACCAGTGCCAACGTTTTGGACATTTGAAGACAGCCTGTCGAGGAAATATGGTGTGCGCTAGATGTACGTTCGTTGGTCATTCTATTGCTGATTGTCTACTAGAGCCTAAGTGTGCGAATTGTAAACAGCCCAATGAATCCAGCTCAAAATGCAGTCCAATTTGGAAGCAAGAAAAAGAAATTCAAAAACTGAAAGCGCTGAAGAACATATCCTACGCCGAGGCACATAAATTGTGTCTGCCAACATTTTTCCATCTTTGCAAATGTAGTTCAGCAAAAGAAATCTATCGACACCGTAGAAAAGTTTACACAGACAGACACAAATATTACTAAGGCATCACTTAAAAAATCTTTTTCAACACTTACTGACGATACGATATGCAACGTCACACGTCCTCCGAAAAAGAAAAAACTCAATCCAGATACTAACATTCATTCTAATGGAAATGCTCCAAACTCACTGAGTAGAGATTTTCATATGCAGCCTAGAACATCAAATGAAACTCACCTACAAGAAACAATGCAATCGACAGCTGCATATAATCCAATGTCAGAATCAATGTTGACATATAATTTGCTTCCTGATGCTCAGGATACAGCTGAATCCGAGGATTATATTGATTACGATCCAGAAGAATCTATAGATGAAGACATTATAGATAATCAGCATCGACGGCAGTCGTCTACTAATCGAACAGTCGCAAATCTAAAATTTAATCCTGCTCTTAAATCGAAGTTTATAAAAAAGCGACGAAAGAAAAAAAGCTGATATTTAGTTTAGAACTGACTATTTTTACATTTACATGAAGATGTATTTATATACATATACCTCGTATTTTATGTTCCTAAACTTTTTAAATTGTTTCACTATTTTCTCATATAATCAATCTTATATTTGCTTATATCTCAGATTTTAAATTACTGTTTTATGTATCATATTATTAATTTCAATTACACCATATGTTTGGCTTAGTATAACCAAATGTGGTTTTTAAGCCAATAAACACCACATTCACTCACTCATTCACTATGTTACTCAGCTTTTTATTCAATTTCCAGCTATATGATTATTTTCATACTAACCGAGGGGAAAATATATGTATCCTCCAATAAATAATGGAGAAAAAAATATGCATGACTGCTGAAAAAGCCTGGCCTGGACATATTTACTCCCAAATTTCAGGAAATGGTTTGTGTTGTATGCGTTGCCATCTGATTTATTGTTGCCTTGTTTCTAGCATCGGGTTCAGTAAAGATGAAAATGATGATTTCTAAATTATACCCTTCTATTTTTTTTATTGAATTTAATCATAATTTATGTATGATAGTTTTTTTATTGTTTGTCATTTACAATACATAAAATTTCCATGTTGTATTAAATTAGTAATCTTTTATCAACGCATCTACGCAAATTTGATAAACATGCTTATGCATATACATATTTTCTTTTAAATTTCCGAACAATTTTATTCCTTAAAATAGTAAGCTATGAAAGAATGTATCGACTCACAAATATAATCCTTCTCATTGTATAGATCTTTTTTGAGATTTTATTTCTCCTTTTATTATACTTTGTGGTTGAGCAGACGAATGTTCTGATACACAATAACTCTAAATCCTACAGATGACTAGTTCTTCTACCGCATTTACAATTAATATTCCAAGTGCGAATAAAATTTTATAGTTTGAAATAGGAGGCGTTTTTGGTCTAAAAACGTAATGTAATGAAATGAAGCTATTGATGCGCACGCTCAAGATCCGGAAATAAAAACTTTATTTCCTTATTCATGTTCCGGAACCAAAATATATTTTCGAAGAATACATTTTTAATTACTCGTAGTAACTTAAGTATCAGACTAGAATATTATTTACGAAATGAATTTAGATACAGGAAAATAAATTGTAAAAATATTCATCGTCTCCCAAATTCGAACCAGCAATCTGCAGAATGCTCTGATCTGCAATTGCTCTCAACTTATCAGATCTCATATTCTACTAGCGCCATCTACATTTAAGATTGAAAGTTTGTTTTAATAACTCATAGGATGTTTTTTTGATCTTAATGTATAATACTATGAACCATGAAATGAAATAAATGAAATGAAACGATTTCTATGGATGCGCAATTTGTGAAACTTAAAAATTATATAAATTTTATTATTGTTTTAGATAAAAAAAATTATGAAAGTTAACCAATTTGTTTAGTTTCTGTAACCTTAAAGTTTGCCTGAAGAGTAATATAAAAAATAAATTATGCATGAAAAAAATTATAAAAATCTATTCGTCGTGTCTGAGATTCTCACTTCCAATGTTCAGAATGATTTGAGGTGGAATAACATTCAATCCATCAGTAGACAAGATTTCATTGGGTCATCTATATATTAAAATATTTTATTTTTGAATAAAATTTGATAGTTCAAATAGAAAGGGTTTCTGATTTAAATACTTAATGTTATGAATTGGTGGGGGTTGATGCACATGCGCTAATAAGGAAATGAAAATTGTATTACTCATCTGATATTTTTAATTACAAATTTCCTTTTGGAAGTTTTATAATTTTAACAATTAGTATAAAACTAAAAATTAGTTTGAAATGTATTTTTTCATAATATATTAATTCGCAGTAAACTAAGAATTAATAAGTCTAATGTTTTATTTGCAAAAAAATGTAGTAAAAGTATTCGTCTTATCCCATATTCGAATCTTCTGTCAGCAAAGTGCTGTGAATTGCGATGATTTTCAATCCATCAGGTCAAAACTGTATTGTAACCATCTACATTCAAGTTCAATAGAATATTAAAGTTTAAAATAGGATGCGAGTCTCAACATAACGCTATGAAATGGAGCGATCTCTTTGTGTTACGTAAGATTTGAAAATTAAAAATTGCCATAATTCATCGATGTTTTAAATTAAAAATTTATTTTTTTAACAATAACTATTTTTATAATTGGTTTTCAACAAAATAATTAGACTGGAATATAATTTTCAAAACAGCAACAATATTTAAAGCCTTCCTTTGTCTCTACATTTGAAATGCAATCTGCAGAATGCTCTGAACAGCAATACTTCTCAATACACAATCGTTTTTCTAGCGCCATCTACATCTAAGATTCTAAGTTCAAATGGTTAGCCAGGGTTTGAAATAAGATGCGTTTCTAACTAAAAGCATAATATCAATATGAATGATTGTTTTGGAAGTTTAAGATGAAGAATTAAAAATTGGATTTAACCCATCGAGCGTCGGCTGTCTATCGTAAGAATGTTCATAAAACGGCAGCGGTGAAAATAAAGGTTGAACACAATTTACAAGAAAAGAAATTGTCAGAACGTTCCTAAACCGGCAGGGTATGTTTTGCTTTCCCCCGGCAATTAACCCCATGGGGTAAACTTTTCTGGGTCTGGACTTTCAGGTTCTCCTAAAAGCGGTAGATTGTGAACAGTGTCGAGTGATAAATCAAGTTGTAATTTGAGGGCAGGGCAATTACCATGCGGTTTTTCAGATAAGAATTTGGTTTTCGTTCTGAGAACTAAGAGCTTCTCTTTTAATCTGTAATGTTTTCAGAAAATAGAATTTGTTCAAAAATAAATAAATAAAAAATACAGCAATATGATTTTATAAATTTGTATAAAAAATAGAAAAATTTGTTTAATGAATTATTTAGAGGAATTATCATTCATCAAATTGCATTACGAACATAATACTTTCTTTTTGCCAACACACAGAGAATCTTACTTTAGTTTTTTTCCGACATTTAGTTTTAAGCATTTTGATGGCATATTTGGCATTGGAAATTAAAATAAAAGGATATATATGATAGACTGATTAAAATAGAATATAAAAAATTTGTTAATATTTTTTAATACATAATATTAAAAATACTACGTTCATTTTGGAAATATATAGCTGTTATCAAAAATTTTAAAATAAAAATGTGGATATTTTTTTTTCGGTTTTTTTTAATAAAACAATCTTTTGTCAATGTATAGCAAGTAAATATTTTAGTAATAATATGTTTATTAAAATATTATTAATTTAGATATTTTTGGACTTATTATCTTATTTTGAAATAATTAAGATGTAAGTTGAGATAATAAGTTTTTAAAGTTAATTTTAATATTGAAATAAGAAAAAATAATAAAGCACCCATTTATTAAAATTGCTTATATCGTTTAAAAATTATCATTTCATTCTTATTTTTAGTACGTGAATATTTTGAATGTCAATTTATTATATCATTCTTAAACTTGTCCCAATTATTTGTAAAAATTACTCACAGTTTGCTCAGTAATATTTTCATAAATCCATGCATTTTTCTGCCAACAAATATTGCTAAAAACCTTTTCTTCATTTAACTTCAGCAATGGAATCAAAATTTCAATTGTACCTATTTTATTAAATTACAACATTATGAATTTTTGTGAAACTTCGTAAATTGTGAAATCTTGTAGATAGAAAAGAGACTTAGCTGCAAGTATCGACCAATTAAGAATGACCCCTTTCAGAACGTTTCTTCCATTTTCATCGTGTTTGGATAATTTAAAAAAATTTCATTTACAATATTTCTCCGCAAGTTAGTTTCAAAAGATGAATGCTCAGTAAAATAATAATAAAAAACACTCTAGAGTACGTAATCATAAATTCAGCAACGTTTAAAAACCGTGAGTGAAAAATTAGGTTTTAAGTTCATTGAAAAAAAAAATACTTGCTACAAATTTTAGCCCATTAATTAAAATAAAACAAACAACAAATTATAGATTATTATGAATCTATAATAGTTTTGAAAGTTTGTGAATGATGATCAGAGTTTTTTCATTTCAGTGATCATTTCTTCCAGTCATAAAACTCAGATGGGAGAAAAGTGGCTTAAAATTGGCAATACAAAAATTTGAATATTGTGCTAAATTATAATTAATATATATATAAAAAGAAAAAATATACTTTAATAATACAGAGGATTGTGATAAAAAAATACAGAGGATTGTGAATTTTTACATTATAGAATTAGTTGGTAAAATCTGGTTTGGGAATCATGTTGGTGTGGTAAATCAGCAAGTTATTGGTGGTCTAGTCATAGATGCATCATCGGAGTTCTCTTGATGTTAAAATCTTCTTATCATTTGTAATTATTTTTTTATCAAAGCAAAAATAATATTCACAAATATCTTTTAAAAACTTAAAAGCTAATATTTTTGTAAATTATTAATTCTTAAAGCATGATGAAAATTTTAATTAAAAATTTTCCGTTGTAACTCTAAAAAAATAAATTAACTTTTTGGAAATTTGTGTATTAATTTATCTAATTGAAGTATATTTTACATCAATCGTGCAGATAATAAAAATTTTATTTTTCGCTTACGGATTTTTGTTGATGCCAAAAGCCTCACCCCAAAAATGATACCATGTTCTGGCATGATAAAAAGCTCTTTCACGTGAGGGCAAAGGGCTCTCTAAATAAATCCGTTATCACTTTTAACTGCCACTGCTTTCATGTTGGTCACATTATCAAATTCTAATTTCTCATTGGTATTTTTTATGACAGTTTGACTTATGTAAGCATTCAATAGGATTCTTATTTTTAGATTTTAATTCCAAATGTTATTAATTTTTCTTGGCTATAATTTTCTTTTTGAATGGTATAGAAACTTGAGTGAAGTGCACTGCTTAGGGAACTTGAGTAGACCTTACAAATATTTTTTAATTAAATAAGTGTTGGTTATCTTAATGAAATATGTATCATCCAGCTTTTTTAATATATTACTGAAATTTACTATTGATTTCTTGCACTAAATTTAATTAACATTATATTTATGCGAAAATTGTTGAACTTAATATGGATTTAAATTCTAACGATTCAGACTTGATGAATTAATTTTATCTTCTGAAGATTAATACTCTAAATCTGAAAGTGAATCTGATGATGATACTTTAAATGCAGCTCACTGTAGGTGTCCTATTGACTTGCAAGGACCTTCCAATGCTCCTCCAAATTTTCAATTTACTTCGACTCTTAGTATCAGTGCATGGGTAAAAAAATTTCCTCGGGTCTTAGATGATCCGATGATGTTTTTCAGAATTTTTTTTTCGTAACACAGTGATAAGTTACATTATAGAAGAAACAAATAAATATGTTGAAGCCTTTTTCAAGAAATCCGATTTGACACCATCATTGAAAGTATTAAATTGGAAAAATATGGATATAAAAAAACTACATCTACTTTTTGCTTTCCTTTTACTGCAAGGAATAATGCCCAAATCTGCTGAAACATGGTACTGTAGTATAAGATCTATTTTAAGCAAATCTTTCTAGAATTATTTTATTAGGCTTAAAATTTCTTCAAGACGACATTTTAAAATATTTATATGGTACTGATTATCAGCAGCAATGTTACAGATATATAAAAACACTGTGTCACCTGTTAAGTAGTAATTTTTAATTTGGAATGGCATTCATTCATTTACTTTAATTTTTAAGTATGCATGTAAATCAGTACTCATTACTAAGTTCTAAATGTCTAGCCTTGTAATATGTTCAAATAGAATGTATGTAATTCAGCCTTTAATGCATTTGTTTAATTTCATTAATAGCTAAGACTAACTTTGTTTTAATGCAAAGTATTAATTGTAATTGGATATTTATTCATTATTAATTATATTATTCATTGTTATTAGATATTAATTATTATTATTCATTGTTATTAATTATTAATTATTATTATTAATATTATTCATTGTTAATAATTATTAATTATTATTATTAATATTATTCATTATTAATAATTACTAATTATTATTATTAATATTATTCATTATTAATATTTATTAATTATTATTATTAATATTATTCATTATTAATAATTATTATAATTGATTATTATTAATATTATTCATTATTAATAATTATTATAATTAATTAT